>CM022668.1:2185488-2257988 GCA_012295275.1 Chrysomallon squamiferum | reverse complement strand
GAGGAAATTCCAGTCCTCGTTGATTTGTATCAGAAATCTGCTGATTGTTTCTACATGGATTTCTACTTAGACTGTCATTGATGCATGTAGACTGTGAAGTTTAGTTTTTTTTAAACTATGGAAGTGAAAACTTTCCTGAATTTCTCTTTTTGAAGTGCCAATCAAATTTTGTTGTGGAGGATTTAAGAAGAATAAAAAAAAAAAAAAAAAAAAAAAAAAAAAAAGAGGAAATAAATTCGTGATAGGAAATATGGCTGATGGTTCATCAGAGCAAGGTCAAGGTGATTTTTTTTTTTTCAATTTATTTAGAATTAGTGGTTTTCTACATCTGATACTTTCTAGATTTTTTTTTTTAGATTTAATGTTTTTTAGATTATTTTTTTTTTTTTTAGAATTCATAGTTTTTATGTTACATATTTCTAGATTTAGAATTTTGTAGGCAATATTAATCTAGAAATGTTTTTTAGATTAGATATTTCTAGATTTAATATTTTCTAGATTAAGCTGTTGTTTATGGAGTTAATTTTTTCTAGATTTCTTTTTAGATTTAGTGGATTTTTTCCTGGATTTATTTAGTTTTGTTTCCCAGTTTTTCTCAGCTGTTTTAATCTTTATAGATTTTTTCTTCTTCTGTTATTTGACATTCATTCTTTGCTCATTTGTTTTGTCTTCCTTTCTTTACATCTTTATTCATCCATATCATCCTCTCTTCTCTCTTTCTTTAACATTAATATCTCTTTCTCTGTCTTTTTCTCACTCTCTTATTTCTTTCTCTCTCTCACATTTTTCTCTGTTCTTTCCTTTCCCATCTGTTTCTATCTGTCTTGCACACACCACAAAAACACACACACCACAAAAACACACACACAGAAACACATATACACAAACAGAAACACATACACACATATACACACACATATACACACACATACACACAGACACAAACAGAAACATATACACACATATACACAGATAGACAAACAGAAACACATATACACACAAAAACACACACACAAAAACACATACAGACATACATCTACACACATGTATACACAGACACAGACAGACATACATACACACAAAAACAGACACACATGCATTTATACACACATACAAATACACATATGCACAAACACACAAACACATACACACATAAACTCATATAAACACAAACACACACACACACACACACACACACACACACACACACATACACAGAGGCAGACAGACACACACACACAAACTTCACCTATCAGATGGTTTCATATCTATGTTAAAGATACAAAGTTTATGTTATGCCACTGTGTAATGTTACTGGTTGTATTTCACTGAGTAAACAAACTGCTTTCACAGTCTCTTAACATACTTCAGTTAGTATGACTAAGCAGATCTGTGTGTTAACTACACAGAAATTAACATTTATCAATGTAGCTGCAATTACAAAAGCTTGCTTTAATGTTCTCCATAAACTTGAATTGGCTTTCTTTATGTATATGTTACTATGTACTGTATACTGGTTTGTATGCTTTTATACATTTCATGTATCACTTATGTGAATGTGTGTGTGTGTGTGTGTGTGTGTGTGTGTGTGTGTGTCTGTATCTATATCCATATATCTCTATCTGTATATCTGTATTTATCTGTGTCTATCTATCTGTGTATGTATGTATGTATGTGTGTGTGAATGTGTGTGTTTGTATATGTTGAATGTGTGTGTTTGTGAATGTGTGTGTGTGTATATGTGTGCATGTATGTGGGAATGTGAATGTGAATGTGTGTGTGTGTATATATGTGTGTGAATGTGTGTGTGTGCATATATGTGTGTGAATGTGTGTGTGTGTGTGTATGTTTATGGATATGTGTCTGTGTTTGTTTGTGTACATGTATTAATTATTTGAAGCATGTAAGAGATTTTTCAGCATTTTCTGTCTTAAATTCACCTTTCAAACTCACTTTTTACTACCCTTCCTCCATTGCTTTCAGTTAATTAAATCTCATTTTTCTTTTCAGTTTATGTAATTATTTTTATTATAAATAGAATGTCACACTTCAGTACTTATTTATAAATTTTTATTTTGTTATTTCAAAGTGCTGAAAAAATTGTGTCATCAGAAAAAACAGTGATTCACACTTATTTTCATGTCACCCTGACAGATACTGTGTTTATTTCACACCTGTGATGTTAATTATATGTATTGCTACTATTTTAACTTTCTTTTATTAACTATTTTAACTAGTATGTGAATAGTAAATTCCTGTGTTATTTGTTTTTTAGTACTAAGAAATGCAGGTTTTCATGCTTGTAAAAAAAAAAAAAAAAAATCAGTAATTTTTAATACTGCATTTCTAATGTGCAAAATGAGTATCACATGATAACTTTTATTTTGTGCTTTTAACAACCTCAGTTAGACAGAATCCATTTAGTAAAAGCAGATTTTCACTTTTTATTACATACAACAAGTAAACAAATATATCTGAAATTATTCACCACAGTAATTGTGTAATAGATTTAAATATTGACTTTGTACATTAGAAAATAAAAAAAGAGAAGAAATTATGACTTCACTTATGTAATGTTGTTTTAAATTCTACAGTACACTCCCAAAACTGCTGTCATTATAGGTAACAATATCTGTGCCCTTCACTGAACTTTGACCCCTGTGCAAGTATTTTACTGCGTGGGAGTCTGTTTGCTTGTAGATAAATCTTCCAAGTATCGACTGTCCTGCAGGATTAACAACTATCAGCTAACAACACTTTCTTTGTTCAGATAAAAAAAAAATAAATAAAATAAAGTTATCAATTTCACTTTCAGATTTCACTCTTATTCAAACATGAGAAAAAAAAAACGAAGAAAAAAACCCCAGCCACATTAAAATAAAGACACCATTAAAATAGTTCTTGTTGTATTGTGTTGTGTTGTGTTGTGTACACTGTGAGTTTATGTGGGTGTCAGTTCACTTTCGCCTAGGTTTACGACACTCAATAGCTGTGACTATCGTAAACACGCATGTTTACAAAATGGACACGCTGCCTGTAAAACTTTTATTACTTTTTCATGTTGTTTTTCAAGTGAACTGCATCCTCAGCTTCACTGATTTTCATTTTCAAATTCAGTGTCAGACTCTTCTGACCTTGAAGTGTTTGTCTTTTTAAATTCTTCTCTTTTTTTTCTCTTTTCTCAGTAAACTGGATTTAGGTAACAGCAAAAAAAAAACTCCATTTCTTCTTACTTATTTGTCTCTTTATACACAAACCTTCATAATCTATATTTCATTTTATCTGTTTATTTATTTATTTATTTATCTAACATATTTATGAGTTATTTAATTTAATATTTAGTGACGTGTGTACTTACTTTTTATATATGTATTTATGTTTTTATTTTTTATTTATTTGCTTTTTATTTATTTATTTATTTACTGCTATGCTTCCTTTTATTTATTTAGTATTATTTTTTCTTTCTTTCTTTGTTTTACTTTTTTTTGTTTTTTTTTATCCTGGTTAAAATAATGGGAACATTACTGCATTACACATATACGTACACACACACATATACACATACACTGTAATTGTAAGATATTCTATATTACACATATACACACAGACACAGACACACACAGTGTAATCTTGAGATGTATTCTATATTACACACACACACACACAGACACACAGTGTAACTGTGAGATGTATTCTGTATTACACACACACACACAGTATAGCTGTGAGATATATTCTGTATTGAACAGTGTAATTGTGAGATATGTTATACACACACACACACACACACACAGTGTAACTGTGATGTATTCTGTATTACACACACACACACACAGTGTAACTGTGATGTATTCTGTATTACACACACACACACACACAGTGTAACTGTGAGATGTATTCTGTATCACACACACACACACACACAGTGTAACTGTGAGATATATTCTATATTAAACACACACACACACACAGTATAACTGTGAGATATATTCTATATTACACACACACACACAGTGTAACTGTGAGATGTATTCTGTATCACACACACACACACACACAGTATAACTGTGAGATGTATTCTGTATCACACACACACACACACACACACAGTATAACTGTGAGATGTATTCTGTATTACACACACACACACACACACAGTATAACTGTGAGATGTATTCTGTATCACACACACACACACACACACACAGTATAACTGTGAGATGTATTCTGTATTACACACAGACACACACAGACACAGTGTAACTGTGAGATGTATTCTGTATTACACACACACACACACACACACACACAGTGTAACTGTGAGATGTATTCTGTATTACACACACACACACACACACACACACAGTGTAACTGTGAGATGTATTCTGTATTACACACACACACACACACAGACAGACACAGTGTAACTGTGAGATGTATTCTGTATTACACACACACACACACACACAGTGTAACTGTGAGATGTATTCTGTATTACTCACACACACACACACACACACAGTGTAACTGTGAGATGTATTCTGTATTACTCACACACACACACACACACACACAGTGTAACTGTGAGATGTATTACACAAGGGGTATCAGTTTTCAAGAGCTGTGTTGGTTTACAAGTGATGCGAGGCAGGCACCATCGTCGTTTTTCTAGGATTACGTGCCTCAGCTCAGCCAGCATCGTCTTAATCCTAGAAACACAACAAGTGAGATTTATCAAAAATCATATTTTCTGATTAAAAAATTATAAAAATATTATTATTCATCAGTGTTGAAAGAAGTCTTTCTCATCTTTGGTGATGAAAGCAGGAATTAAGATTCGATGTTGGAAAGTTAAATGTTTAGTTTCTTTTTTTGATGGCAAATGAAATACAACAAGTAAATAAGTAAATAAGTAAACAAGTAAATAAGTAAATAAGTAAATAAGTAAATGTGAACAACATTAATAAAGAGGTAGTATAAAGACAAAAATAATAATAATAAAAAGATCTGCAAATGTTTTTTCTAAATAAACAAAACATGCCAAGACACTGAAATAGAGAAAAATGGTTCAAAGAGATTATACAGAGAAATGTAAAGATTCAAATAGAGAAATGTAAAGTGATTCAAATAGAGAAATGTAAAGTGATTCAAATAGAGAAATGTAAAGAGATATTTACTGAGAGAATTGATGATTAACACAGGAAGTGAGAGATGTGTAAAACACTTGACATATGACACTGACATACACAGTTTATTTCACAGTATCTAAATAACTGATGACTAATAATAATAATAATAGTAATAATAATAATAATCATAATAATAATAGTGATGATAATGATAATAATTATGACAGATATGATAATCTTGATATTGTTAATGATGATAATGATGATAATGATGATGATAATGATAACAGGTTGTACAACAGAAATATGACTGGTAATTTGATTTTTGTTTTTGGGGAATGTTTTTTGTTGATTAAGTGTTTGCATGTGTGTATATATCATTGTGAATTCATGTTTGTGTGTGTGTGTTTGTAAGTATGTAGGTATGTGTGTATATGTGTGTGTGTGTATATGCTTATGTATGTATGAATTATTGCAGATACAAAACGTAAAATTACACACACATGTGTGTGTGTGTGTGTGTGTGTGTGTGCGTGTGTGATTAAGAAAAGAAAATACACACACGAAACACACATATTTTCTCTTTGTCTTTCAGTCTTTTGATTTTATTTCTGCTATTACTATTATTACTAATATTGTTGCTTTTTCTGTTATTGTTATTATATTTTATTATTGTTGTTATTATTATTAATACTATTTTTTTGTTAATTTTACTACTGTTATTGTTATTATCACTATTATTATAATTACTATTATTATTATTATTATTATTATTATTATTATTATTATTATTCCTACTACTGCTGATGTTGTTATTAATGATGTTGTTACTGATGATGTTGCTATTGATGATAATGTTATTCACAGTGTTGTTACTTGTGATGCTGTTACTGATGATGTTGTTATTGATGATGTTATTGACAGTGTTGTTACTAATGATGTTACTAATGATGCTGTTACTGATGATGTTGTTTTTGTGTTTACAGATAGTCAAGAAGATGTACTTCGTTCCATACATAAAAGTCTTGAGCTGGGTCTGCGCCATGGTGACAGAGACGCCAGACACGCTGCATTCCTCAAACTACAGGTGAGAAACTAATTAAAACTTGATCTTTACAGGTAAAACATTCTACCTGTCCCGATAAAACAGACAAAATCGATCGTAAGTAATACACACATTAAAAAATAAGCTATGTGTTTCTGATTGTAGATTTAACATTACAGAGAGTCTTGTAATATTTAAAGACATTGGTAACAAATTTTGGCTATTTTCAAATTCCGACCGCAACTCTTCAACAGGTGTGGTTAAGTTATCTCTTGGTGTATGCTTTCTTTTTATGGATGAGGTAAAGTGTAGATAAAACCAATCTTCATTTTGTTTAAACTGCTCAATGCAGGATGTTTTTTATCCCTGAATATCCTTATTGTAAAAAGTGACAAACAGGTACGTGTGTTTTCAAGTCAGAGGGATTCGTTTTACAAAACCTTTCTGCATACATCATCATTTTTTTACACAGATTTTATTGATAATAGTTTTCACATCTCCCCACAGATAACCCGTTTTCTGGGAACAGATCTATTTATAGACACACAAACAGGATGTATATTTGTGTATATCACTAAAGCCCAGTAATTAAAATGATATTATGTACAGTGGTTTGTGTGTGCTGCCTGTTTGTGTGTGCAGCCTGTTTGTGTGTGCAGCCTGTTTGTGTGTGCAGCCTGTTTGTGTGTACAGTTGTTTGTGTGTGCAGCCTGTTTGTGTGTGCAGCCTATTTGTGTGTGCAGCCTGTTTGCCCTGTGAAATCATCAACATTAACTCTGAATTCACCAGAGAAATTGTATCTTTACTTTAACCTTGAAAATGATTTTGCATTTTAATGTAACAGGTGTTGAAATAGCTACCCTTGTCTAAACATTGAAATAAGTACTGAAGTATCTCTTTGTAGATCTTGAACATGTATTTTTATATCTCTTTGTAGATCTTGAACATGTATCTTCATATCTCTTTGTAGATCTTGAACATGTATTTTCATATCTCTTTGTAGATCTTGAACATGTATTTTTATATCTCTTTGTAGATCTTGAACATGTATTTTCATATCTCTTTGTAGATCTTGAACATGTATTTTCATATCTCTTTGTAGATCTTGAACATGTATTTTCATATCTCTTTGTAGATCTTGAACATGTATTTTCATATCTCTTTGTAGATCTTGAACATGTATTTTCATATCTCTCTGTAGATCTTGAACATCTATTTTCATATCTCTTTGTAGATCTTGAACATGTATTTTCATATCTCTTTGTAGATCTTGAACATGTATTTTCATATCTCTTTGTAGATCTTGAATATGTATTTTCATATCTCTTTGTAGATCTTGAACATGTATTTTCATATCTCTTTGTAGATCTTGAATATGTATTTTCATATCTCTTTGTAGATCTTGAATATGTATTTTCATATCTCTCTGTAGATCTTGAATATGTATTTTCATATCTCTTTGTAGATCTTGAATATGTATTTTCATATCTCTTTGTAGATCTTGAATATGTATTTTCATATCTCTTTGTAGATCTTGAATATGTATTTTCAAATCTATTAACCTTAGGAAGTACTACACACACATGTCTATACTTTCAAATAAGTGTTGTACTGTCTAAACCTTGAATTAAGTATGATAGTATTATCCCTTTCTAGATGTTGAATTAGGTATGAGGGGAACTTTAAATGACTATGAATCTAAAGATTGGTGACACAAAATTCTATATCTCTGTATTAAACTTGAAGTAATTATCTTAGTTTAATGTCTGAATTTTTAAAAACAGTAAAAGATTGGTTGTTGTGAATACAAAATGATGATATTTTACAATGCTTAGTTCTTCTTATTTAGATTGCATACTTCACAAAACATTCATCTCTATATTTCAACCTTCTAGAAATGACTCATCTATATTTATATATCTGTTACTATACAAGCAGTACATTTTTTGTAGTTGTATATAGTTAAATTAAAAAAAAAAAGGAAGGACTGTTTAAACATGAGAAGAAAACACAAACTTTGTCAAATTAATTCTTTTTTCTTTGTTTTACAGAAAAGAAATTCAATCAAGGTGAAGTGTGAGTTTAATGGTGAAAACAGGTAAGAACTGTAACACATGTATTTACCAAATCATCCTTTGTATTTACCTGTAACATTAACATCTGTATTTACCTTTAATACTAATATCTGCATTTAACTGTAACATTGACATCTGAATTTACCTGTAACATTAACATTTGTATTTACCTGTAACATTAACACCTGTATTTACTTGTAACATTAACATCTGTATTTACCTGTAGAATTAACACCTGTATTTACCTGTAGAATTAACACCTGTATTTACCTGTAGAATCAAAATCTGTATTTACCTGTAACATAAGTACCTGCATTTAAGTCAACATTAATCTCATTATAAAATGCTGTACTTTTTTTATGGTTTTATTTGATCTTTCTCAAATATTAATTATAGCAACTGACAAATTTCCATGAACATATACACATTGCATATTCAAACAGATAAATATATAGACATATGTAAATACACATTTAATAAACATATGTACACAAACATGTACACAAGTATATGCACATGTATATACTCACATACATAAATATATCCACATTACAAACAGCTCAATGTATCTGTTTGACTCTATCCTGTCCCAGTTATAAAAAGTTAAAAATTAACTTTGGAATATTCTTACCTTTGTGTGACTAGTAAAAGACTCTTTGCTGCAGGAAAGAATAACTTGCGTGGTGACACTGGAGGAAATCCTTTTTGATATCATCTTTGTAAATAAAAAGAAAAAACCTGTTAATGTTAAAATATGTTGATGTTTAAATATTTATTTGTATAGACACTTGTATATTACAGTACTAAGTGTACAAGTGTGAAATACAGACAGTGTGTAGGTAATTAGTTAAGTACTAAGTGTACAGGTGTGAAATACAGAGAGTATGTAGGTAATTAGTTAAGTGAGAGTACTAAGTGTACAGGTGTGAAATACAGACAGTGTGTACTTAATTAGTTAAATACTAAGTGTTCAGGTGTGAAATACAGACAGTGTGTAGGTAATTAGTTAAGTGAGAGTACTAAGTGTACAGGTGTGAAATACAGACAGTATGTAGGTAATTAGTTAAGTACTAAGTGTACAGGTGTGAAATACAGACAGTGTGTACTTAATTAGTTAAATACTAAGTGTTCAGGTGTGAAATACAGACAGTGTGTAGGTAATTAGTTAAGTGAGAGTACTAAGTGTACAGGTGTGAAATACAGACAGTGTGTAGGTAATTAGTTAAGTGAGAGTACTAAGTGTACAGGTGTGAAATACAGACAGTGTTCAGGTGTGAAATACAGACAGTGTTCAGGTGTGAAATACAGACAGTGTGTAGGTAATTAGTTAAATACTAAGTGTTCAGGTGTGAAATACAGACAGTGTGTAGGTAATTAGTTAAGTGAGAGTACTAAGTGTACAGGTGTGAAATACAGACAGTGTGTAGGTAATTAGTTAAGTGAGAGTAGTAAGTGTACAGGTGTGAAATACAGACAGTGTGTAGGTAATTAGTTAAGTACTAAGTGTACAGGTGTGAAATACAGACAGTGTGTAGGTAATTAGTTAAGTGAGAGTACTAAGTGTACAGGTGTGAAATACAGACAGTGTTCAGGTGTGAAATACAGACAGTGTTCAGGTGTGAAATAGACAGTGTGTAGGTAATTAGTTAAGTACTAAGTGTACAGGTGTGAAATAAATACAGACAGTGTGTACTTAATCAGTTAAGTACTAAGTGTACAGGTGTGAAATACAGACAGTGTGTAGGTAATTAGTTAAGTGAGAGTACTAAGTGTACAGGTGTGAAATACAGACAGTATGTAGGTAATTAGTTAAGTACTAAGTGTACAGGTGTGAAATACAGACAGTGTGTACTTAATTAGTTAAATACTAAGTGTTCAGGTGTGAAATACAGACAGTGTGTAGGTAATTAGTTAAGTGAGAGTACTAAGTGTACAGGTGTGAAATACAGACAGTATGTAGGTAATTAGTTAAGTACTAAGTGTACAGGTGTGAAATACAGACAGTGTGTACTTAATTAGTTAAATACTAAGTGTTCAGGTGTGAAATACAGACAGTGTGTGTAGGTAATTAGTTAAGTGAGAGTACTAAGTGTACAGGTGTGAAATACAGACAGTATGTAGGTAATTAGTTAAGTACTAAGTGTACAGGTGTGAAATACAGACAGTGTGTACTTAATTAGTTAAATACTAAGTGTTCAGGTGTGAAATACAGACAGTGTGTAGGTAATTAGTTAAGTGAGAGTACTAAGTGTACAGGTGTGAAATACAGACAGTATGTAGGTAATTAGTTAAGTACTAAGTGTACAGGTGTGAAATACAGACAGTGTGTACTTAATTAGTTAAATACTAAGTGTTCAGGTGTGAAATACAGACAGTGTGTAGGTAATTAGTTAAGTGAGAGTACTAAGTGTACAGGTGTGAAATACAGACAGTATGTAGGTAATTAGTTAAGTACTAAGTGTACAGGTGTGAAATACAGACAGTGTGTAGGTAATTAGTTAAGTACTAAGTGTACAGGTGTGAAATACAGACAGTGTGTAGGTAATTAGTTAAGTGAGAGTACTAAGTGTACAGGTGTGAAATACAGACAGTATGTAGGTAATTAGTTAAGTGAGAGTACTAAGTGTACAGGTGTGAAATACAGACAGTGTGTAGGTAATTAGTTAAGTACTAAGTGTACAGGTGTGAAATACAGACAGTGTGTAGGTAATTAGTTAAGTGAGAGTACTAAGTGTACAGGTGTGAAATACAGACAGTATGTAGGTAATTAGTTAAGTACTAAGTGTACAGGTGTGAAATACAGACAGTGTGTACTTAATTAGTTAAATACTAAGTGTTCAGGTGTGAAATACAGACAGTGTGTAGGTAATTAGTTAAGTGAGAGTACTAAGTGTACAGGTGTGAAATACAGACAGTATGTAGGTAATTAGTTAAGTACTAAGTGTACAGGTGTGAAATACAGACAGTGTGTAATTAATTAAGTTAAATACTAAGTGTTCAGGTGTGAAATACAGACAGTGTGTACAGGTAATTAGTTAAGTTGAGAGTACTAAGTGTACAGGTGTGAAATACAGACAGTATGTAGGTAATTAGTTAAGTACTAAGTGTACAGGTGTGAAATACAGACAGTGTACAGGTGTGAAATACAGGTGTGAAATAGACAGTGTGTAGGTAATTAGTTAAGTNCAGACAGAGAGTAATAAGTGTACAGGTGTGAAATACAGACAGTGTGTAGGTAATTAGTTAAGTACTAAGTGTACAGGTGTGAAATACAGACAGTGTGTAGGTAATTAGTTAAGTACTAAGTGTACAGGTGTGAAATACAGACAGTGTGTAGGTAATTAGTTAAGTACTAAGTGTACAGGTGTGAAATACAGACAGTGTGTAGGTAATTAGTTAAGTGAGAGTACTAAGTGTACAGGTGTGAAATACAGACAGTGTGTAGGTAATTAGTTAAGTGAGAGTACTAAGTGTACAGGTGTGAAATACAGACAGTATGTAGGTAATTAGTTAAGTGAGAGTACTAAGTGTACAGGTGTGAAATACAGACAGTGTGTAGGTAATTAGTTAAGTGAGAGTACTAAGTGTACAGGTGTGAAATACAGACAGTGTGTAGGTAATTAGTTAAGTACTAAGTGTACAGGTGTGAAATACAGACAGTGTGTAGGTAATTAGTTAAGTACTAAGTGTACAGGTGTGAAATACAGACAGTGTGTAGGTAATTAGTTAAGTGAGAGTACTAAGTGTACAGGTGTGAAATACAGACAGTGTGTACTTAATTAGTTAAGTACTAAGTGTACAGGTGTGAAATACAGACAGTGTGTAGGTAATTAGTTAAGTGAGAGTACTAAGTGTACAGGTGTGAAATACAGACAGTATGTAGGTAATTAGTTAAGTGAGAGTACTAAGTGTACAGGTGTGAAATACAGACAGTGTGTAGGTAATTAGTTAAGTGAGAGTACTAAGTGTACAGGTGTGAAATACAGACAGTGTGTAGGTAATTAGTTAAGTACTAAGTGTACAGGTGTGAAATACAGACAGTGTGTAGGTAATTAGTTAAGTGAGAGTACTAAGTGTACAGGTGTGAAATACAGGTGTGAAATACAGACAGTGTACAGGTGTGAAATACAGACAGTGTGTAGGTAATTAGTTAAGTACTAAGTGTACAGGTGTGAAATACAGACAGTGTGTAGGTAATTAGTTAAGTGAGAGTACTAAGTGTACAGGTGTGAAATACAGACAGTGTCAGGTGTGAAGGTAATTCAGGTTAAGTACTAAGTGTACAGGTGTGAAATACAGACAGTGTGTAGGTAAGTAATTAATTGAGTTACAAAGTGTACAGAAAGTACTAAGTGTACAGGTGTGAAATACAGACAGTGTGTAGGTAATTGGTTTAAGTACTAAGTGTACAGGTGTGAAATACAGACAGTGTTCAGGTGTGAAATACAGACAGTGTTCAGGTGTGAAATACAGACAGTGTGTAGGTAATTAGTTAAGTGAGAGTACAAAGTGTACAGGTGTGAAATACAGACAGTGTGTAGGTAATTAGTTGTTAGACAGTGTGTAGGAGTACTAAGTGTAAGTGTACAGGTGTGAAATACAGACAGTGTACAGGTGTGAAATACAGACAGTGTGTAGGTAATTAGTTAAGTACTAAGTGTACAGGTGTGAAATACAGACAGTGTGTAGGTAATTAGTTAAGTGAAGTACTAAGTGTACAGGTGTGAAATACAGACAGTGTGTAGGTAATTAGTTAAGTACTAAGTGTACAGGTGTGAAATACAGACAGCGTGTGTGTACTTAATTAGTTAAGTACTAAGTGTACAGGTGTGAAATACAGACAGTGTGTAGGTAATTAGTTAAGTGAGAGTACTAAGTGTACAGGTGTGAAATACAGACAGTGTGTAGGTAATTAGTTAAGTGAGAGTACAAAGTGTACAGGTGTGAAATACAGACAGTGTGTAGGTAATTAGTTAAGTGAGAGTACTAAGTGTACAGGTGTGAAATACAGACAGTGTTCAGGTGTGAAATACAGACAGTGTTCAGGTGTGAAATACAGACAGTGTTCAGGTGTGAAATACAGACAGTGTGTAGGTAATTAGTTAAGTGATAGTACTAAGTGTACAGGTGTGAAATACAGACAGTGTGTCAGTGTAATTCAGGTGTGGTTAAGACTAAGTGTACAGGTGTGAAATACAGACAGTGTGTAGGTAATTAGTTAAGTACTAAGTGTACAGGTGTGAAATACAGACAGTATGTAGGTAATTAGTTAAGTGAGAGTACTAAGTGTACAGGTGTGAAATACAGACAGTGTGTAGGTAATTAGTTAAGTACTAAGTGTACAGGTGTGTGTAGGTAATTGGTTTGATGTTTTGTTTCAGGGTGATTCAGATGCCGCGGCCGGTCATGTTTGACTTTCTGACAGGGAAACTCAAAGAGATGTACAGCGTCAACGTCAACATCCTCTACACTCCTCCTAACGGCGAGGTAACAGCATGTAGTAAACACAAATAACACACTATGATGATATCTGCATGTGTTGATGATAATTTCAGTTCTACATGTATTGATGATAATTTGAGTTTTACATGTATTGATGATATTTTCAGTTCTGCATGTGTTGACGATAATTTCAGTCTTAGATGTGTTGATGATAATTTCAGTTTTACATGTATTGATGATATTTTCAGTCTTAGATGTGTTGATGATATTTTCAGTTCTACATGTGTTGACAGTATTTTCAGTTGTACATGTGTTGATATTTTCAGTTCTACATGTATTGATGATATTTTCAGTTCTACATGTGTTGATGATATTTTCAGTCTTACATGTGTTGATATTTTCAGTCTTAGATGTGCTGATGATATTTTCAGCTCTACATGTGTTGATGTTTTCAGCTCTACATGTGTTGATGATATTTTCAGTTATTGATATTTTCAGTTCTACATGTGTTGATGATATTTTCAGTTCTACATGTGTTGATGATATTTTCAGTTATTGATATTTTCAGTTCTACATGTGTTGATGATATTTTCATGATATTTTCAGTTCTACATGTGTTGATGATATTTTCAGTTCTACATGCCACTGAAGAGTCAGAAAGACTTGGAGTCTGCAGTTCAGCTTGTTGATCAGAATCAGAAGACGTCCAGTTTAAGAATATTTCTAACAGCAGCAGCATCGGAGACAGCGCCATCCAGCAACAACGCTGACAACTCCCCCAGAACTGTAAACACAAAAAACTCATTCCTAGTTTTAACCTAATTCTTTGAGTGGCCAAATAAACATATTAAACAAAATAAACATAAAATTTAGGTCTTAGAGAGTGTGTGACTGTGTGTGTCTGTGTGATTGTGTGTCTGTGTGTTTGTATGTCTGTGTGTGTGTCTGTGTGTCTGTGTGTTTGTGTGTGTCTGTGTGTCTGCGTGTGTGTCTGTGTGTGTGTGTGTGTGTCTGTGTGTTAATGTAAGTGTTAATGTAAGAATACTTCTAGTCAAAAGTAAAGGTCATATTTTCAGTAAATTAAGTAGTTGTAATTGTGTTAGACAGACGTTGCTGAAGCTGTTAGTTGTTGTTGTTAATTCTGTGAGGGAGTGAGTGAATGTACAGTCACAGCCCAGAACAGAAAACATTTCAGCTGCTGGGAGGTTCAGTCCAGACGTTTCAGTTATAAATGTAACTGTCTATTATTTGTTTTCAGGTGAGAAGCTCCCCCAGCCCTCCCCCAGGTTCCTTACCCCCTCATGACCGCCATTTTAGTCGGAGCAGTTCACATAGTTCATTAGGTCAAGGTCAGTTCATTCCAGAGCCAGGTCACAATAATGTAAGTACTTTTTTCTTTCTCTCTCTCTCTCTCTCTCTCTCTCTCTCTCTCTCTCTCTCTCTCTCTCTCTCTCTCTCTCTCTCTTTTAACTGTCTTTTTTTTCTCCCTTACTCCTCTCATTCTTTCTCTCTCTCTTTTAACTGTCTTTTCTCTCTCTCTCTCTCTCTCTCTCTCTCTCTCTCTCTCTCTCTCTCTCTCAACTGTCTTTTCTTTCTCCCTTACTCCTCTCATTCTTTCTCTCTCTCTTTTAACTCTGTATTTCCATCCCTTTCTCTTGTCTCTTTTTTCTGTATTTTTCTCTCAAAAATCTCTAGAATTTTTCACTTTAAAATTGCTCACATTTGTTTAAAAAAAATAATTTTTTAATCTTTTAAAATAATTTCATAAGAATATTAAAATCTTTTTGAGATAAATTATTCTTTACTGTTAACAATAAATCTTGCATTCATCACACAACAAATATCGTTACAAGACTTGAAGAATGTTTGTATACTTCTTTATATGTTATTCTGTAGTTTAGTATTTCATGAAGGTTACACAAGTTTAAATTTGATACATAGCCTCTTTGAATTCCTTTATCTTGCTTTACTTAGAAATGTTTTATGGAGCAGTCTTTTTTTTTTTTTTTTTTTTTTTTTTTTTTTTTGACTGCCATTGTATCATTATATTCAGGTTTTGTTTTTTTATTTTAGATTGTTTTTTGTGTTTATTACTCCTGTAGTTCAGGTTTTTCTTTTCTGATCAATAGTTAACTATACTCAGCTGATTTCTGATCTTTTTTCTTTTTTTTTTAAATTATTTATTATTATTTGTGTCTTTAGTTCAGTGTTACTTTGTCTTATTTATTCAGTTAATTCTTTGTTCATCATTCATATCATTATTATTTGCTAAATCTTGAAGTATTCTCAGTGTGATCTTTGAATTATCTCCCAATCTAACCCATCTTGTTGATTTGTTTAATACACAATCAAACCTTCCCAGTGTGGTCTTTGAATTATCTCCCAATCTAACCCATCTTGTTGATTTGTTTAATACACAATCAAACATTCTAAGTGTGGTCTTTGAATTATCTCCCAATCTAACCCATCTTGTTGATTTGTTTGATACACAATCAAACAAAGTGTGGTCTTTGAATTATCTCCCAATCTAACCCATCTTGTTGATTTGTTTGATACACAAACAAACCTGCCCAGTGTGGTCTTTGAATTATCTCCCAATCTAACTACACATTTGGTTTATCAAAGGCTTTGGTTATATGTTTTGCTGTTCATGGGAAGATACTTATAAAAATCCCTTTCTGCTAATTAAAAAGAACAGCCTGTCATATACATATTTATTATATACAGTTATTTCTTCACAAAGATTATCCTCTTTTAAATACGCCTATCCTGGACAAATACTTCAGAATGTCAGTATTGTCACAGTGTGTTAATATAAGACAAAGATAACAGTTAATTAACAAGGAACAAAAATACACAGTTTTAATTGTCAGTGAAATAACAAAGATGGTATGAAAGACTTTCATATTAAAATGTCCCCTACAGCAAATATTTCCACATAGTTGTGTCCCTTTGCTGTTTTCTCTTAATTTTAATGAACTGTTAAAAGTGTTTTTAGGTAAAACTGTTATGTGAATCACTGTGTTTGAGTCCTGTACACCTCACTTAAACCCATCTGGTTTTGCTTACATAGCAATAATAGATTCCTCTTTTTTATTGTTCACTGCATGTCTGGACAGAATGACAAAGCACAGTATGGTGCATGTCAATGCTGCTGTTGTAGTTGTAGATGTTATTTCAGTGTGAACAATGATGTTTTTGTGTGTGAGGAATTCGTTGGAATCAGTCAGTGGAATAACTTGGTTTAAACAAACACTCGAAACGCTTCACTGATCAGGGACATTACCTCAGGCTAGCTGGCATGTCCTTCTTATTTCTTCTTCTTTCTCTCTTCTCTCTCTCATGCATTGTACACGTCTGTTTTATGTGCAAGAAAAATTGAACATGGTTTTATTTATTTTTTTATACATCATTAAAAGAATTAACGATAATTGTTAAAAAGCGGAAACAAAATGTTGCCTGTTTTGTTTTTAAAGTTTTACCTCAAAGTGCACATGCATGTACCTGCACACAAACACATGTGCATGAGCTGTGCATCTACTGATACACAAACACACAATATGCACACAAAATGTGTAAAAAATATTTTATTTTTAAATTAAAATATTTGCATGTATTTTTTCAGAATGCATTTTCCAGTCATGACTCCCTTGACAGTTTATCATCCATTGACAGTAGTTACATTAGCGGACAGTAAGTATGAATTACCTCCCTTTCTCAATTATCTCCCCTTAACCAACTGCATAACAGCAAAGTTCATTTTTTGTGTGTGAAAAACTAAGAAATAAATTACACATTTATCAGGTAAACATACAGACAGACAAATACACACTTTTTTTTTTTTTAAATTCTGTTTTGGTTTGTTACGTATAAAACAATTTAATTTCATCAGCAAGATTTATGTCTGACTTGAATTGTGGCAATTACAGGAATATTTTCATTATTATTATTTATTTATTTATTTATTATTACGATGATGATGATTATTATTATGAAGTATTTTATTTATTTATTTATTTTTTTTAATAGAAAGAAAAATATAGGGACAAGTGTCTAAAAAAAAAATTCTTTTGATGTTTACTCTTAAACTAAACAATTATACCAAAAATAACTGACAGTTAAAAGAAATTGTGTTAATTGGCAGTTTGTATAAATTAAGATTTGTCATTTATTTACATATATGAAAGTGAAATTTTTGTATAAATTAAGATTTATTTACATGTATGAAAGTGAAATGTGTGTATAAATTAATATTTGTTTACATGTATGAAAGTGAAATGTTTGTATAAATTAAGATTTGTTTACGTGAAAGTGAAATGTTTGTATAAATTAAGATTTGTTTACGTGAAAGTGAAATGTTTGTATAAATTAAGATTTGTTTACGTGAAAGTGAAATGTTTGTATTAAGATTTGTTTACGTGAAAGTGAAATGTTTGTATTAAGATTTGTTTACGTGAAAGTGAAATGTTTGTATTAAGATTTGTTTACGTGAAAGTGAAATGTTGTTGTTGTAGCAGCAATGAGACGTACCCGATGCGAGGCCGACGTGACTCACGACGTAGTGTTCTGTCTGACGGTGCCAAAGACGATGATCCTCATGGTAAATAAACACTTACATGTAGTTATGTCCCTTTGTATGAACTGTTAAAGTTGTGAGGTAAAAAGTAATAACTCTTTTTATTTTTTTAAAAGTAGCAGTTTGTAAACAAATTAGTGCCATAAATATAAATATAGGTGTGTCTCTGCATTTATCTATTTATCTGTCTGTCTGTCTGTCTTTTCACTACATTTGTTAAGTAATTTGAAATGACTCATGCACACACAGACACACACACACAGACACACACACACAGACATACACACACACAGACACACACACAGACACACACACACACACACAGACACACACACAGACACACAGACACAGACACACACACTGACACACACACAGAGACATACAGACACACACACACACAGACACACACACAGACACACACAGAGACACACACAGAGACACACACACACACACAGACACACACACACAGACACACACACACAGACACACACACACACACACACAGAGACACACACACACACACACACACACACACACACACACACACACAGACACACATTACTATTAAAACTGATAAAATTTTTGTTTCCAGCCAGGAGAACATTTGGAACTTTTCCTCGTGGATTTGATCCAGTCAGCCATCCACATGTAGAAAACGAAAGAACAGGTAAAACAACATCAACAACAACAAACAGTGTTATTCTACTACTACTACTACTACTACTACTACTACTACTACTACTACTACTACTACTAATAATAATAATAATAATAATACAATAGTTATAGTAATTGGAAGAAATAGCAGTAGTAGTATAACAAATAATAAAGGCCACAATAACAACAATACAACAACAATTTAGAAAAAGCAGGTTATAATAATTACTGATATAGAATGCATACACACATACAAACACATACACATGCACACATACATACACATGCAGACACACATACACACACACATACTCATGCACACATACACATGTACACATGCACATACAAACACATACAAACACATACACACACACACACACACACACACACACACACACACATACACACACACACACACACACACACACACACACACATATTACTGTTAACGTTTTTGTTGTGTTTAGGTCACCAGACGTTTCCACGCTCAGCAATCCGCCGCTTTGAGCAGGAGAACGTGTCGGTGAGGTCGTTCAGCTCACGCGGCTCCGCTGACTCACCCAGCACCTGCAGCAGCAGCAGCAGCGGCCTTCTTGCTGATGCCAACGACATGGACTCACCCTCCATGTACAGCATAACAAGTCTACAGTTCTCAAAATGTACGATTATACGTGACGTTAAAACAGGTTTAAGTGTGATTGTCTGTGTGTGTGTCTCTCTGTGTGTTGCTGTGTTTGTCTGTGTGTTTGTGATTGTGTGTGTTTGTCTCTCAGTGTGTGTGTGTGGGTCTGTTTAGATATATGAATGTCAGTTTACTGTTAAATGTGAGTTTATGTGTGTAGTCTACTGATATGTCTGTTGGTTTCTCTCTCTCTCTGCAAACATGAGTGACTCTCTCTCTCTCTCTCTCTCTCTGTCTTTCTGAGTGTCTCTCTTTATGTAACTGTCTTTATCTCTAGCTTTCCTTTTCTTGTACTTTCTCTTTTTTTTTATTTATCTCTCTCTCTCTCTCTCTCTCTCTCTCTCTCTCTCTCTCTCTCTCTCTCTCTCTCTCTCTCTATGTATATATTTAATGTTACCTTCTCTCGTCTAAAAACTGATTTATATTGTTTGATCACATCACTGTATTTAAATTTGAAAATATTTAAAAGTTTTTATGTTTCTCCAGCTCCCCGGTGTCCTATCAACTGGAAGAAGGGGAAGCAACTGGGCGTGGGTGCGTTTGGGGAGGTGTTTATCTGTTATGATGTGGACTCGGGGGTGGAGCTGGCAGTGAAACAAGTTCAACTGGGAGACCTGAATGCTGAAACATCAAAGGTTTGAACTGAAACATTTACTTTGTGAACTATAAACATATACTCTGTGAACTAAATTATTTACTTTGTGAACTATAAACATATACCTGTGAACTAAATTATTTAATTTCTGAACTATAAACATATACTCTGTGAACTAAATTATTTACTTTGTGAACTATAAACATAGACCCTGTGAACTAAATTATTTACTTTGTGAACTGTAAATATTTACTCTATAAATATCAAATACTACTTTTATAAAGCTAGACAACTATGTTTATTACTGTATGAATTTAAATTATTACTTTATGAATTTACGATACTACTTTATGAATTTATAATACCAGTGTTATGAATATCAAATATAAATTTGTAATAACTGAAATATTGCTTTGTGAATGTAAAAATATTAGTTTATAGTTTTGAATATTACTGTGGGAACTAACAACATTACTTGTAAATTAAGAAATATTACTTTGTAAACAAACATGATTACTGTGTGAACTAACAACATTACTTTGTGAATTTAAAACAGGAGGTGAGAGCTCTGGAGAATGAACTTCAGCTGCTGAAGAATTTTCAACACGAGAGAATTGTACAGTACTTTGGCTGTCAGCAAGACAACAGAGTCCTGTCTATATTCATAGAACTAATGCCCGGTGTAAGTTATTTATAGTATCTGATACAGAGAGATATCTGATTTAATAACCAGACAGTGTTATTGTCTATATTCATAGAACTAATGCCCGGTGTAAGTTATTTATAGTGTCTGATACAGAGAGATATCTGATTTAATAACCAGTGTTATTGTCTATATTCATAGAACTAATGGTGTAAGTTATTTATAGTATCTGGTAGAGAGATATATCTGATTTAATAACCAGACAGTGTTATTGTCTATATTCATAGAACTAATGCCCGGTGTAAGTTATTTATAGTGTCTGATACAGAGAGATATCTGATTTAATAACCAGACAGTGTTATTGTCTGTACTGATAGAACTACTGAAGCTTGGAGTAAGTGAGATTTATGTTTATCTGTAAATACATGTTTTTATTTCCAGGGTTCAGTAAAGGATCATATTAACCAGTATGGTGCTTTGAAGGAGAACTTGACAAAGAAATACACCAGACAGATGTTGGAAGGTTTGGCTTATCTTCACATGAACGTCATTGTTCACAGAGACATCAAAGGTGAGACATTCTATATTTCCAGTATCACAGTAAAGTTTTATATGTGTGTGTGTGTGTTAAAGATAAAATACATGTTAAAGAATTACTTTTAAAAATATGGTAGAAAGTAAAATAATACACACACACACACACATTTGACTGGGTGTTGTATATTTTAATGTATTTAACTAGGTGTTATATATTTTCATCTATTTAATTAGGTGTTATATAGTTTAATATAAAGGTGTTATATAGTTTAATCTACTTAACTAGGTGGTATATATTTTAATGTATTTAACTAGGTGTTATATATTTTAATATATTTTAATATATTTAACTAGGTGTTATATGTTTTAATATATAGGTGTTATATATTTTAATATATTTTAATATATATAACTAGGTGTTTTATATTTTAATATATTTAACTAGGTGTTATATATTTTAATATATTTAACTAGGTGTTGTATATTTTAACATATTTAACTAGGTGTCATATATTTTAATATATGTGTGTTATATATTTTAACATATTTAACTAGGTGTTATATATTTTAATATTTTTAACTAGGTGTTATATATTTTAATATATGTGTGTTGTATATTTTAATATATGGGTGTTGTATATTTGTGTGTATTTCACAGCTGCCAATGTGCTGCGAGATCTGCAGGGGAATGTGAAGTTAGGAGACTTTGGTGCTAGTAAAAGACTTCAGACAATTTGCAGCGCTACGAACCTGAAGACTGCAGTGGGCACACCTCACTGGATGGCCCCCGAGGTCATCAACGGGGAGGGCTACGGCAGGAAAGCTGATGTCTGGTATGTGCTGTCTGTCAGCATCATCATCATTATATAGTTGTGAAAACACTGGTGACAGTGATATATTTATGAAACAGTAATGATGATGATGATGATGGATATATTATGAAACAGTTAATTATGATGATGGATATATTATGAAACAGTTGATGATGATGATGATGATGGATATATTATGAAACAGTTAATGATGATGATGTATGTGATAAGGTTTTTGTTTTTTTTCATGGAATTTAAGGATACTGATGACTAATAATGAAAGAGGATGTTTCAGATTACAAATGTATAATAAAAATCATAACTTCTAGTAGTAGTAATAATAACAGTAGTAACTGTAATATTATGTTGTTGTAGTTGTAGCAGTAGTAACAATGATGGAAGTAGTGATTGTAATAGTAGTATCAGCAGTAGTATTTGTAATACTAATAGTTGTAGTAGAAGTTGTAATTGTCTATCTCTCTATCTATCTGTCTAATCTAATCTTATATAACCTGTCTTTCTATCTATCTATCCATTAATCTGTCTGTCTCACTGCCTGTCTGTCTGTACCTCTATGAGTTGTTTTATTTGGTGTTACAACCAGTAAACTGTTTTGTTTGTCTTACAGGAGTGTTGGCTGTACAGTTGTTGAAATGCTCACAAAGAAGCCTCCGTTCGCTGAGTATGAAGCGTTTGCTGCCATGTTTCAAATTGCGACGTGCAAAACTCCTAAGTACACTCTTCCCCCCGATATTTCTCAGTCTTGCAAAGACTTTTTGACTTTGACGTTTCAAAAGACTTGTCAGGAAAGACCGTCAGCCGAGGACCTGCTGCGCCACCGATTTGTCAACAGCTAACTGACAACAGTTTGTGTAAAAGTTGGAATGCATAAAATGTCGAATGAGGATTTCATAAAGAAAAGAGTGTTTAAAAAAAAAAAAAAAAAAAAAAAAATGAAGAATATTGAAAAGAAGTGTAGTTACAACTTCACAAATGGAATTTCATCTGAAACTTTCAGGTTTATGGATTCGATGTTTTAATATCAGGATTGTTTTGTGAAAAGTGTAATTTAACCGAAACAGGATTTGTTTTTTTTTAATTATGTATCTCCACTTTCTATGCAGAGATTTTCTACCCACCAGAACATCAAACATTGCCATTCTCCACCCAGTCACTGGGTCCATGCACGACATCATGCACACTTCTAGACAAAATGGACTTCCAAAAAGAGAGTTATAATCAAGAGAAGATAACTAGGTATATACAAAGATCAAAGCTGAGAACAAACCACGTTAAAATAATTTTAAAAATACCTTCACGACTAAGTTTTAGAAATGTTCTGTGTTTACAAGTGTATATAAATCTTAATATATTCTTCCATTCGTAGTTATTGGATTAATCTGAATTGTTTTTTTTTTATTAATTCATGGAAAAAAAGAAATCTATGCAAGTAATGAAAGTGTACAGGAATGGCTGCTGGCAGCTAGAGAGACTTTTATACTGGATTTTACACGTTCCTGAGTTTAACAGATATTACAGAGTTCATGAATAACTTACAAGACAAATTCAGGAAATCTAGATGTTGCAAATCAAGATAATGAATTCGAAACGTTTTGAGGATAGAGTAGAATTCAGGGAATTGAGATTTTGCAAATCATGAAAATGAATTAAAAACTAATTTTCAGAACAAAAAAAGAATTCTGGAAATCAAGAAATTGAGTATCAAGAAAATGAATTGAAAACATTTTGAGAACAAAAGAAGAATTCATGAAATCTAGGTAATGCAAATCAAGAGAATGAAATGAATTTTTTTTTAAAGTACAAAAGAATTCATGAAATTGCAAATAAAGAAAATTAAAATGAAAATGAAAACATGAAGGGTACAGAAAAATTCAGGAAACCAAAATTTTACAAATGACGAAAATTGAATTTAAAAATTTAAAGAATGTACAAGAAGATTTCTGAATAAGAAAAGTAAAATTATGAGATTATTGCTGGCTGGAGATAATCCTGATAAAGCCATCTGGTTTTTGTTAACATAAAAAAAAAGATTAATAATAAAAACCAAATAATCAACATTTTTACATTCTAGTTGGAAAATATTGACAGATTTCATGAACTGCACATTACATATAGAACTTAGATCATGAACAGTAACCGACAAATTCATGAATAAACTCATTTCACTTACAGAACAAAAGAACTTCATGAATCACAAACTCGAGTTTAATAACTTCAGGAATATGGAGAAGAAAACTCATTTTACTTCAAGAACAAAATGACTTCAGGAATTTCATAGCTGAGGTTAATTTCATGAATAAACTCATTTCATGCACAGAAAACTTCATGAGTTTCAAACTTCAAGTATACAACTTCTATAAAAATGTCATTTTTCATTACAGAAAAAATACTTTATGAATAATACTCCAGTTTCCTTTTGAAAAAAATAAAACTAACAAGACACAGTTGTTAGATTGGATGCAAATGACTATGAAACATTGTTCAGCTGACTATGAAACAGCATTGCAGAGCACACATTAAGAATAAACAAAAGATTTTGAAGAAACTGATTTCAGAGAAAAAAACTTTACGAAATATCAGAGACAACTGAAATCCAAAGATTTGTTCATAAAACTTTTTTTATGAAAATAAAAATAAATAATTGGTCTAGTTTGTAAAACTTGAAAGAACAGAAAGAATTTGTTATCTTCAGTACAACAAAATATTCCAAATATGAATTATATAAAAATTTAACTGAATTTTTAAAACTTTCAACAAATATCATAATTTAGAGTGAACTCAGATTTCATTATTTTTTTTTAAATCTAATTTTAAAAACTGAATTTTTAAAATAAAAAAAAAAATATAAAAAAATATTGTAGAGTTAAATGTTGAATGAATGTAAGTGTGGACTTTCAAGTTTTACAAATGACCAAACAGGGTTTTTGTCTATTAATGAGAAGTCTCTTTGTTTCAGGTGTAATGAAATACCTTTATTAGAATCATCTGTGTTAATAAAAATACAGGTGTTAAAAGTGAAATTGTCTCAAATTTATACAGCTGTACTGTTTAAAAGTGTAATAATAATAATAATAATAATAATAATAATAATAATAATAATAATAATAATAATAATAATAATAATAATAGTAATAATATGCATGCATTCCTCTGTAGTAAGTTTTGTTTCTTGTTCAACAAATCTCTTCAGTTTCACACATTTCCTGTGTCCTATGTGAAGTCTTTTTATTTATTTATTTATTTAAAATTTTTAAAATTATATATTCTAATTTCTTTCACCTTTGTCTACATTCTACCAGCTTTTAAACAGACATATCTAATTTTGTCTTTGTATCAGTTAGTACCTGTTGGAGTATTTGATTTGTAGAGATGACTGTCATATGTCACTGGTGTCACATGTCACCAAGATGTCAGTACAGACTGAAGTGACACATGGCAGATGAAATGAGAAGCAGGATCAAGTCTCCACTGTTGAAGACTTGATTTCAGATGAAGCCTCTTGTAAACATAAACATATACAAGTAAACACAAATAACATAAACTGTATAACTATTGATAACTAGATGTTAAGTAATTCAGTAACTGGATCAATTAATGTAAAGGCTATGAAGTGGGGTTTTTTTTTTTATTTTTTATTAATTATTTCAAATCCAAGTTTGTTACTATAAAAATTATATTTAAAACATTTTGATGAAATAGTTTTTTTTAAATTTTTATTTCAAATTCAACTTCTGATTAAAAAATAATAGCAATGAAAAGAATAGTTAATATTTTTTTTTTTTTATTTTTTTTTAAAGTATCAAATAATTTGCACAGCCAAATTTTTTCACAATAATTTTAATTCCTGTCTTTTTACCCCACATTTAACAAATGATTTATTTTCACTTACAAAACAAAGAACCAATCTGTTATATATAAAACACTGTAATATAGAGACATATAAGATATATAATATATGAGATATATAACACTTGTACAAAACTATTTATATCACACTAGACAATCAACCAGATCTCTCTTATTTAAAACAAATGTTTTAGTTCTAACGTTTAACTTATTTTTAGTGTAAAATAATTTATGTCTTTGTAGGCTTGCTTATAAAAACTCTGTTGATGCAAGTCAGTGCTTTTAATGACAACTTTCTAATGTCTGATTTTTGAAACTTTGATAAACTGCTTCATGTCTGACACATTAGGATATTATAAAATCATGTAATTCTTTGGGAGAATTCTTTGTAATATAATTAAAGTAAAAATAAGAAAAAAAAAAAAAATATATAGATTTTAAATGAGAATTTTACATATTTATGATAGTATTACAGAATTTTCCTGACAAGAAATAAGATAAATGTAGACTATTTTTGAGTGTATCAAAAAAGCTAGTAATTGTTTCAGAGATCAGGTGAACTTAACAAAATACTTTTATTTCTAAATCAGCCTCCAGTTTACTGTCATGTTATTTTCTGGTTATTTTTATCAGGGTATGCTGTAAAAATGTCAGTACAGAACTTTCCACTGGTTCTTTTTATTTCCTGTATGATTTGAACTTACTTGCAGCACAGCATTTACCAAGAAGTTTTAAACAATGTCTTCAAAACTAAGCTAAAACTCATAATATTTTATGTATTAACAAACCAGTAACAGAAGTAAATTATCTAAACAAAGTGAACTGTTTCACATAATTATTTATAATTATTTTTTAAACATTATTTTTTCTAATGCATCATGTATTTATCAAAGTAAAGAAGAAAATTTCTTGTTTTAGTGTTTTCAGAATTTGTTTTACAAGTACATGTAACAAACAAATGTGTTCTGTAAAGGAAATTTTATTTTATGTTATTTTATTTTGTATTTATATATATTTTTTAAATATTTAATTTTTATAGTATATTGGTTCAAATCTGACTGGTTCAGTAATTCATTCTTTTAATTTTATTTTTAATTATTTTTTTTTTTTTTAAATTAATTCACATATACCCAGAGAAAAATATTCTCTCAATGTTAGTTGGGGTTTTTTGCATAGATAATCTTTATGAAACTATATTACTGTACATTTTTATTTTTCTCTTTTCTGATCATGTGATAAAATTCTGTAATTGTTTTGGTTTTTATCATTTAGCAGAACACACACACACATTTTCATTCAGCAAATGAAAAACAGAAATAATATTATTGATACTTGCATTTTTGCTTGATGGATGTTTTAAAACAAAGATAAATCAGCAAGTAGCTTAAAAATGTGAAATATAGTAAATGAATAATAATAACAAAACAAACAAACAAACAAACAATCTAAACAATAGAAATGTAAAAAAGTTAAAGAAAATTATAATCAGCATTAGTTAAGATACATAATTCAGTTTGTAAAAATATGTAATAAAGAAAATAAATTATAATCAGAACTGTGAAAAACATTTTATATTTTAAATAAGGGAGATAAATTAAACAAATTTACAAAAACAGGAATTCATCATTATAATTATTATTTACAAAAACAGGAATTCATTACTTCTGCATTAAGAAGGGAGATAACTAAAACTGTTAAAAGGGAGATAACCAGTGTGTGTAATTGGTGGTCTGTATGTACTGTGATATTTTAAACTGCTGAATCTAACTTCTGAATACAATGATACTGAAAAATAGGTTGGGGGAGAGAACCAAATATATTGTCCCCCACTTTAATCTGTTTGTGAAATGCATAGTGACTACTTGTCTTTTAAGACTGAAATTATACTTTGTTTTCAATATTTTCTTTTAGGTATTCGAAATACATGCATAATTACTGCTTCATGCATAATATATAAAAACATACCTGTACACTGAAAATGTTGTTGATGTTGAATACATAGAAAATATTTTTATTTACAATTTTAACAGGCATCTTACTTCTGCAGTTAATTTGTGATAATTGTTAACTGTGCCTTAAACATTTATAATAATTTTTGTTAAGAAAATAAAAAAATAATAAAAACAGCATATTATTTACATATTTTGAATTGGGCCATTTTTATAGCATCGTTTACCAGTGCAGACTTTGATCTGAAGTTTTTACCTGGCTCTTGATGACCCTACTGCTGTTGATAGAATCCTTAGATTTGTTATTTTATCAATAGCAGAGTTACGGTTCCTGTGATATCAAAGTGTTAACTGATTTTTGTACTGATTTGATTTTATTGAAATATTAAACAAGAGGAAAAGACAGAGAACGTGAAACATTATAAATTAAACATTTTGATTTTGTTTTAATAAATTTACTGACAGAAATAATTTGCAGATTATGTTGAGTGACAGCAGTTTCAGGAATATATTCTGATTTAGAATTGAAAATTCTAGGAACATTCTAATTTTCAGTCTAATGTTCTGAGAATACATATTTACACATGTATAACATGGTTTACCATTAAAATTCAAATGTTCAACAAAATAAACTTAAATTCTATAATATTTTGGTTTAATTCCAGGATTACATTCAGATTTACAACTTTACATTTAAATTCTAAGAATACATATTCCAGTTAACTTTGGCAACATTCTGACAGAAAAAATTTAAATTCATAGAATATATCCTGTATTTAATCTTTATTTCTGAATATTTTCTATAATTTGATTCTGGGTTAAATTAAATTTCTCAGAATATCCTGTGTTCTTGTTTCTAGAAATTATTTCTCATAATTCACAACATGATTATTTATATTAACTTTTCAAAATTTGTTATTACTTTTTTTTACTTTTCTTTATTTTCATTTACTACTATCACATTATAAAGTGTTGACTTAATTAATTAAAATTGTATTTAGATTTTTAAATACATTGTCATTTTAAAATCTAAAAATATTTTCTGATTTGAGATCATAATTTCACAATTTTATCACAGTGTGTTCTGATATGCAATTATCATTTATTACTGCATCAGAATTAATTTAGAATTTAAATTTTTGTATGTATTGTATTTTATTTAAATACTTTATAAACTGTAAATTAAAAATATTTTCTTCATGGAAGTCATAATTTCAGTGATGCAAATAAAAGAGCCAATTTGTGAACATTTTTATTTTGCAAGGACAGCAATGCATTATGGGATAGTCTTTGGAATTGTGGGAAACTGGTTATAATGATGCATTTTGTTTACAAGTTTTGTGATAAACGAACAAGGCCTTATTAAATCAGAATTATGATTTTTTTATATCATTCATCACTATTGTATCAGAATGTATTTATAGCTGGGATTCTTTGTTCTGATAAACATTTCATTATATCAGTGTTCAAGTTTTTGTAATAGTTTATATGAATCATCAGAATATGGACTTGTACTTTCAACATAATTAACTTTGTATCAGAAGTTCTTCTGATTTTTATTTCAGTCTGTATAGATAATTGATAACAGGACTACTTCTCTTGATAAATTCTTTTATAATCAGTATAATTTTGATTAATTTTTTTTTTTTTTTATCTAATTCTGCAGTTAATTCAATCAGTATAATTCTGATTTTTTTTTTGATTTTTTTTACCTAAATCTGTGTTTACTTCAAAATGAGTTCTGATTGTATGATCTGTACAGGTAATTCATGATGTACATAGAACATGTTTCTGTGTGATTCACTGGGCTGTCGCTGATTCTAATGCTGTACATCACTGTGCAATGTCTTACCTCTCGTGTGTAATAATATCTCTGTGTCCATCATATACGGCTGTGCATGTCAACTGAAATATTTGACATGTGACAGGGGTCAAGGTCATTGGCTAAAATAAAATATATATATTAGAGAAATGTTACAAATTAATTAATTTCTGTTAAACATTACAAAGATTTATTTTATTTTATTTTATCTGGGTTTTTTCTTCTTTTTCTTTTGTTTGTTTTGTATTGTTGTTATTATTATTATTATTATTATTATTATTATTATTATTATTATTATTATTATTATTTATATATATATGTACATATACATATATGTTAACAAGACAAATAAATTTATGCTAAACCGTATGGATTTAATCTGTTTTATTATAAATTTAATTTTGCAAAACATTGCAAATTATGTTAAAGATATTATTTTATTTGCTGCATTTATATATATATATAAATGTTGACTATAATTTTAGTTAAATGTTACAAAATCTAACAGTATGTTAATACTATTAGCTGTTGTTTTTTTAATTTGTTTTTCTTCATAAGAATTAAAAGGAACTGTTTTATTTACAGAAGAATAGAAGTTAAATAATTAGTTTCAAATCTTAACTGATGTTTACTCCTGTTTAAAAATAATTTTTCAAACTTGAGTGTTAATCAAATGCAGTTTAAAATCTGGTTTTCAATAAAAAGTATTTTAAAGATATTTAATGTTACCATTTTATTAAACATAATATTTAAAATGATAAATATTTCTAAATCTACTGATAAATACACAGACTGTTGTAAATTGTATAATTTTAAAATCTGTTTGTTTCAGTGAGTTCTGTACCTTTAATGATGTTACCTGTTGATCTAAATATGTTTTATCTACCTTTTTTTTACTGTTTACTTTCAGATGAAGAGCAAAAAATATAAGAATTAAATAACAATAAGTTTCAGAGGTCATATGAAAAAAGAAATTTTTCTTGTTGTGTCATCATTTTATAGAGAAATCTGAAAACCTAAGAAAAAAAAAAAAAAAAAAAATTAATAACAAATCTGATAAACTGAATTCTTTATTGCAGTAATGTCATATACTCATTCAGTATTGACTTTTTCACATTTCTATGTATAAAAGAGAAAATGTCAGCTTCCATTCCTGACTTCAAATTATTTTATACTTTATTATTAGCAAATATTTATCATTAGTAATAAAACAATAAGAAGAATAGTGAATCAGTTTAGACTAGAATTCAAATTTCTCTCAATGTAAGCAGCCTGTGTGTTGTAAGTTCATGTGCCTTGAATTGTGTTAAAATAATGTTTGGATAATTTCAAATAATTGTATCAAAATTATTTAAATTTATGAGACAACTGTTTTCAAAAATTACAGAAATTAAATCACACTATTTGAAAAGGTAGAGTCAGAAAACATTTTTTTTTTTAAACATAATTAATTTTAAAAATCCATCCATAATATTATCTGCCTCTATTTTTTATATTTTTTTATTTTTTTTTTTTTTGTATTTATATATTTATTATCTTTCTTTCTCTTATGCAAATCATTATAATATATGCATGTGATCTTTGACCTGATGCATTTGTTTATGAAGTAAAATGAGGTTTGTTATTGTTACATTCTGTTGTTATGAAATTTCTTTAATATAGTATATATATTTATAAAAACAAAATAAAAATAAAATCTTGGTTGCACAGTAATACACACATATACAAGTTCTGGATTGGGCTGTTTTAAGTCTACTTTTTTATTTTTTTGTTTTAGTATTATATTTTTATTTTTATTATTATTATTTTTTTTTTTTTTTTTTTTGCCAAATGAAAAGAATTAGAAATAAATAAAATCTCCCTTACAAAAACAAATTAATATTTATTTCTTCTTATTTATTTTTTATTTATTAATTTTTATTATTATTATTGTTATTATTGTTGTTGTTGTTGTTGTTATTGTTGTAAAGCCTATTAAAATGTATATTTAGTGTTATCAAAGTTCTTGCTTCTAAGAAAATTTTGCCAATCTTACAACAGATATATACAAAATCACTTTAAAACATAAATGTAACTTTCTCATTTACTTTTAATGTTTAACACTGCTTTGTTTTACAGAAATATTTAAAAACTTAAAATCCTAATATTAATCCTGCTAATAATAATAACAGAAATGGTATAAAAATTGTCAGAGTTGCAGTCCTCCATCAAAGTTTTGTTGTATGCACAGAATATATAACAACATATGTACATAGTTCACAGAATGATATTCATATAACATTTCTTTCTGAAGGTCAGTACATAATTTGGTTTCCTGTGCAACCATTTTTACATTCACTATTATTATTTTTTTTTTTTTTTTAGAGTTTTATATAATTAGTGGATTCATTTCTTTACTCACATATGCAAACTTTTTTGTATGAAGGAAGTGAAAAAAAAAATAAAGTTGAAATCAAAATGTTTGTGGAGTTTTGTTTATTTTTTATTTATTTTTAACAACAAATTTTATGGCTTGGTATGTTTAATCACACAGAATATTTTTACATTAACAGAAAGCAGAGATTTTCATTATTCATTCTATGAATTATGTCAATGAAGATTCTTGAATGATTTTGACTAGTACAAGTTTGCTATGATGAAAAAGTTTACACAACAAAATGATTAGATTTTAAATATTCATAAAAAAGACAGTAAAATTCAATGATCTGTGAATTCGCAGCTGTTTGAAAACTGTCAGTAATAAAATAATGTGATTTGAAAGAAAAATAAATCTATTCATTTTGCACATGCACACAGACACTAAGACAAACACAACAGAAATTAGCCAAACATTGTAAATTTAGCCATTTTTAAGTAGGATCCAATAGTAATTTGACTTAAAACAACTTTCAACAGAAAATGTCAAATATTAAAATGTTAATTTTTTAAATATCAAATAATTTCTGGTTAATTACTAATGTAGCTGAACAATGAAGATACATTTTCGCAAATGTATCATCTATATTTAAAACAATATCCTAAATTTAAAGCTTTTAAAATAATTCAGGTTAACTACTTTTGATAACAGATAATTTTACTTACACAATATTTTAACCACAGTATTTTATACATGCTGTAATTTTAGAAACAAACTTCAAAAAACAAGTTTAAAAGATTTGTCACTTCATAGAATTTACTTAGTAACTCTAATGATACACATTGAAAAAAAAAAAAAAAAAAAAAAAAAATATATATATATATATATCTTAATGAAGTAATCTTCATCTCACTGTAACGTTAATTATGAATTAAAATCACACTTTTGTTTAGAACAGTTAACAATCTGGTTAATGTACGTTTTATTTCAACCATAACCGTGTCATTTGTTGTGTGTTTTATTCTGCACACGTATTTTAATTAATAACGAAGCATATTATCAAAAATACTTCACCTTTACAATATCTGGGTCATGACATTTTTAAACTGTGGCCTCTCCGCTTACATGGCGAACTGATTTCCTCAACGCCTCTTTTTATACGAAGATGTCATGACTCCAGTTATAAAAAAAGTAAAAATGGCGGAATTCAGACCTTTTGTAACAGTTTTTATTTTATTATTTTTTATTTTTTTATTTTTTTATTTTTATTATTTTTATTATTTATTATGATACTGTGTTGTGAGTGACGACAGGTCTCCCTGTAAAATAGTATGTTGGAAGATAAAGATTAAAATACATTATTATCGCTACAGTTTCTCCGATTACGTCTCAGTGATTAATCATTTAATGAGATAAGGATGGATTTCGTCATTACGAACACGCTAGACTTCTAGTAATTTGGTGTTCACTGTATCCAGTGGTTTTATTTGGCCTTGGGACTTTTTGTATCACAACAACTGTGTTGGATATAACACGACACGACTATCGCACACATAGCTGTTTTACAAGCACGGTAGCCGATCTATAGCCTTTTGTATGACACTAACAACTTCCTGTTTTGATTGACTTCCGGGGATGTGCTTACTGTATCAAGTAAATCAGATTATCATATTATGGGTATTTGTTTATTTTATTTATTTAATTTCTGTTACTATGGCAAGTTTCATAGAAAACGTTATTAGATGTTTTCTTCACTGATTAAGGTTATTTACACAGTTATTGATATGATAGCGCGTTCTCGGCATACTTGTTTTCTCCTTCCAGGCTGTCCGTGTTATCGACTATTTCTATTATTATTATTTACAGTATTAAAATTGGCATTACGATTACGTTACGATGACTTTCTGTTTATAATTATTTGTCTTTGTTTAACCGTAACTCATACATAAGGATTCGCTAGCCCACATTTTAAAATCAAATTGAATAATAATAATAATAAAGTTTATTATTATTAAATTTATTCATAGTATCAAATCAATACATTGAATACTTCAGCAATTTATATATAAATTTGTTTTTGTGCCTTAAAGCGATGTTTTTAGTGTGTATTTGGTTTCCATATTGCATGAATGATTTTAATGTTTTGTTTAATTTGGCTCCATTATAATTTAAATATCAAAATAAAAAAGTGAAATGGCTTATTTATTTAGTAATTAATTATTATTATTATTATTATTATTATTATTATTTTTTTTTTTTAACTGACATATGCACATGTAAAACATCCTGCAAACATGGAATTCATTATTATTTGAAACATGTTCATTTTTGATCTTCCATATAACCATATACATAAGTGTGTATAAATACACACACACACACACACACACACAAACATACACGCACATGAACACACATACTCACACACACACATACACACACATACTCACACACACATACTCGCACACACACACACACTCACACACACACACACACACACACACACACACATACTCATATAGTTGGATTTGATTATTTCTGTATGATTACATTTATTTTTTTTCACTTGTTGAGTAGTTGACTGATGTCTGAGGAGATGAGGAGAAAGTGAGGCAGACATGCTGGGACTGAGTGCACACACACACACACACACACACACACACACACACACACTCACACACACACACACACACACACACACACTCACTCACACACACACACACACACACACACACATACTCATATAGTTGGATTTGATTATTTCTGTATGATTACATGTATTTTTCACTTGTTGAGTAGTTGACTGTGTGTGATGTCTGAGGAGATGAGGAGAAAGTGAGGCAGCCATGCTGGGACTGAGTGGCTGGACTCGGCTGCAGAGGCTCATTGCTGGGATTGTCATTTTGATCTTCGTCGACTTGATATGGGTGGCATCCTCAGAACTGACGGAGGTAAAAAAAAAAAAATAAATTTTTGTTATTTATATTTTTAAATCTATACAAGTGTATTTGTCTTTTTCTATTTTTCTATCTTATTTTTTGTTGTGTTTTATTTTAAATTAAATTAATAAACATGAAAAAGAGGTCAGTATTAGTTGTTTCATACTGTTATTATCGTATTATTTTGAAGTGTTCAAATAACTGTAGGTTTTGTGTCATCATCAGACACATAAAGGACATGTTAATATATTGTAACAAAAGTACAAACTGATGATTAGAGAAAAAAAATCTTGCATTTAAAGTTTGTATTTCTGATGAATAATACATTTTAAATTATTTTTTGACACTATTTCTAACTAAATTAATATAATTAATCTTTTATATACTGTTAATTGAAAAAATCCACAACAGGCTTCTGTTGTTAAATTACTTGGTAAACAGAAATGTTCACAGGCTCTCATAGACTTTTATTATTTTACTGTTAGCAGTATTTGTGGAGAATAATATTCATAGATACATACAAAACTAATGAGCTTGAAAATAAATGTATTTAGGCTCTTTCTTTGTGCCACCTAGTATTCTAGACAATAAATTAATGATTTTAATAAAATTACTTTTCTGTTTTCAGTATATATTTCAGCAGACAGGGTACAGGAAACCGTTTTTCACGACATATGTCAAAACTGTCATGTTTGCTGCCTATCTTTTTGGCTTTCTGTTCTGGAAGCCATGGAGAGAACAGTGTTCTAAACACCATGTTGTCAAGGTAACAGTAGCAACAAGAACGTTCCTCATGTTCATAAATACTGTTTATTTAATAACAGATATTAATAATGTTTTAATTTTGATTTCTGTAATGATAAAAATGAAAATGTTGTTCAAAGATTTGTTTAATTTATTTTTGTGAATTAGGATTAAATATAGCTAAGGAGATATGAAGAAATGTAAATATATTGTGCTTACTTCCAAGTTAGATTTTTCATTTTATCTTTTTTTATTTTATTTTTATTATAGATGTATTTTTATATTAGTATTATTTTTTTATTTGTTATAGGGTATTTTTCTTCAGATTTTATATGGTTTTTATATCATTATATTAGGTACCGGCAGCCTAGCCAATATAATTGTCGATGCTGTTAAAAGTTCAGATTTTGTCCATTTTCATCCACTCCCAAATCCCTTCTATTAATCCTACAATACAAAAAACAAATACATGTAACTAAATATCTTTATGCACTGTTTTAAATGATGTTGTTGTTCTTGTTGTATTTTAAATCAGTTCTATGTATGACAGTGTTAAATGTGGTGGGGATAAATGCACTTTGGCGCCTGTGGTCAGCAATTAACAGCGTGAAGTAAAAAGTTATAAAATAGGGTTGCTATGCAAATACCTGGCTTGTTTTTGCCAAAATGGCTTCAATGATAATATTTATATGTTGTTTATATTTATAATAACTTGTTGGCTGTATGTTTTTCTTCAATTACCCACTTTTGGCATAAACATTATAGCACATGCATAGCGAAATCGTGTTCTGAAATAAATGAATTAACATAGTTTTGCCAATTACTATCTTCAGTTTAAAACTGTCGATTATTTTGCTTTCAAAATTCTTGTGATAAACAGCGAATTAAGAACCGTAAACATAACCAACTATACAACATGATAGAACAATGTATTCAGAGGTAATGATGAAATGCTGAATAAAAATCTGATCACTTTTTTAAAATACATAATCATAAATTGATCAGTTTTAAAACATTATTTTTGCTTGTTGATAAGCTCTACCAGAGAAAATTTCAACAATGGTCAGATGATACATAACTGTTGTTTGCAAGTACAAAGCTAATAAAATTATTTTGTTTTTCATTATTGTTACATCTGTTATTATTATGATTATGATTATGATTATGATTATGATTATGATTATGATTATGATTATTATGATTATTATTATTATTATTATTATTATTATTATTATTATTATTATTATTATTATTATTATTGTTATTATTATTATTATTATTATTACAGATTACAGATTCTGCAGGGGAGAGTCCTGAAGCTTCAGACAGTTTATTGGTAAGTGCAACTTCATTAAAAAATATTAATAATAATAATAATAATACAAAAAGCATTCAAATTTTATATTATTTTTTTTTTCATTTGCTTACTAATTACTAATAAGTACAAATAATACAATGATAAAAAAATTAAATTTTAATTTTTTTTTTCTTGGTAACAGTTGAGAAGGTTGAACTATTTGTATAAAACAGTTTGATATTTCTATGAGTTAGAAATTATTTAGTGATCCTGTGATCATTTCTAAATAGTCAGGAGAAGAACATAGGATTCTAGAATTTACTCAGTTCTGATACACTGAACACTATGACAGAATGTCAAGAATTTATACCAGCTGGTCACATTTGGTGTATGTGTGTATATATATGTATGTATGTATGTATGTGTATATATATATATATATTACATAATCTACGAATTTCTGTGTGTGTGTGTAAACTCTATCAAACTGGATTTGCTTCTGACCAACAAGATATGCTGTTTTAGACAGAGTGCCAGTTTATAAAGATCAAAATGACATACAATTGGAATATGTTTTATTACAAATGTTACAGTTAAACATCTGTCAAGTGTCAGCTGAGATATAATTTTTTAAATGTCAAATGTTGTTTTGTACTTTAAACTGCATTGCCAGGGTTCATGAGAGAGGGCAAAATGCTTGCCCTTAAACTTTGCCTAACTTTTAACCCACAGCAAAGTCTAAGTTGTTTTGTGTTTCTTTTTTATAATTTTGTCTCTTTATTTATTATTATAATTTTATTATTATTATTATTTAAACATTTTACTTTGAACATGAAAGTGTCAGTACATTTTGTCCTCGTGAACACATTTTGCAATCAGCCAGTGAACTTCTATCAAATTACATTTTTTAATAAATCATGTGACCAGTTATACGAACAACTGCATTAATATGTTGTTTTGTTGTGGTTAGAGGTTGACAAGCAAATCTAGTTTTGATAGAGTTCACACACACACACACAGAAATGCTTAGATTATGTAATATATATGACTACATACAACAATAATGATTTGTTTTAAAAACAAATTAAGTGACTGCACAGAACTGCCGGTGCAGTAAACATTAACAAACCAACATAACTCAAGAAAGCATTGATAAGAATAAAACTTTTGTAAATAAGTAGACAGTATTTTGTTAAAGGCCCTATTTTATTAATAACAGAATATTGACGTACACAAGTAGATGTTTAATTTTATGGTTGTGACAATAACTTGATTATGTTGCATTGTCTTATGTTGCCTGTACGAAATCTCAGTCGCTGTTATGTGTTTAGAGAGAGAAGTGACTTTTCCTGGTTCTAGCCCAGCATGAACTTTGCATGGCTAAAGCTTTCTGAAAACAGTGGATTTGATGAAAACTCTTCTATTAATTTGTCTTTATAAAGTTCAATACATTGCCATTTTGTTAGTTCTGCTTTTGACACTAAATCTAAATGAGTGAATTCACTTAAGTATCACTAAAAATAACCTTCTTCATTAAGCTGCTTATCCTAATTACCAGAAGTAAGGCATCATTGTTTATTAAATCTTCAAAGATGTGTGATCATTTCATCTTGTGGTAGTCTAATTATGTGCAAATTACCAGTCATGCTTGAAAAACTGTGTTGACAAAACTAATTACTCTACAATCTGTTGTTTTGTTGTGGACTTCACACCCAGCACCTGAAGTAGTCAGGCTTTTGTTCAGAACAGATTAATGATAGCTGGACAGGACTTTAAAATGGTGCCAGTTTACACAGAAATCTGGATTAGTCAAAGGCCAGTTTCCACAGAGTCCACTGTACACACACACACACACACACACACACACACACACACACACACACCTGTATGGAGATAAATACAGAAGTATGAGTTGAGTGTATGTATGTATGTATAATTGTATTGTGTGTTTGTGCATATTTCAGTTGTGTGTGCGCACAAACAAGAATGTGTTTTACATTAAATACTTAAAAAATGTATTTATTTGTTGTTTTTTTATTCAGAGTGATCCCATTTTTGTGCCTTTGAAGCATGATGATAAACTAAGCACCAGTGGCACAGAGTCAGATGATGCAGCCAGTAAGTGTCACTAAATGTTACAAAGCTTCTCTGCATTTTAGTTACATCCAACAACATCCCCATCAATAATCTTCTTCTACAACAAAACCTCAATGTAAATAAACAGTATCGTTGTTCCTAAATAACACACATATATACTGAGTTGTTAATGTAGATTGCAGCTCATGTTATTTTTCATTCTTGTAGTTTTCTTAATTATTATTGTGTTAGTGTTGTTACATCATTCTGGGTTGAATTTATGTTGGCTGAAATGGAAACAATATCTGATTCAGTTCTAAAATTAAACATTTTTATTAAATTGTTAAAGAATCGGTATTCACTGATAGGATTCCTGGTTCAGAAAAAAAATATAAATTATTGTTTACCTGACAGACAAAAAAATTTATGTTAAAAGTAACAAATCTTTGACATTTTAGTAGAAATGTATAAAATATTGTATAACTGATAAATAAACACTGCTGTTAAAAATAACCAGTATTTGAGATTTGAGTATTAAATACATAAAATATTAGAAATTTGAAATAACCTGTATTTGACTTTTGAGTAGAAATGTATAAAATATTGTATAACTGATAGATAAACACTGCTGTTAAAAATAACCAGTATTTGAAATAACTAGTATTTGACATTTGAGTACTAAATACATAAAATATTAGAAATTTGAAATAACCTGTATTTGACATTTCAGGTAAAGAAAAGTCGACAAGGAATGTCAGGTTTAGTAATTTGTCAGAAGTGAGACAGCTGTCAGGTATTTTGTTTTAAATCTCACATTTGTTAATACTTACTTCTTGTTTATAAAACACATCAGCAGATTTTAATGTTTTGTAATAAACAGCATACTGCCTGATAATTAATAGTTTATTACATATTGCATAAATAACTGATTATTTCAGTTATCAGTTTAAACAGTTTTGTTTACTCCTATAGTTACATAGTGCTCTGTGTTTTATGGTCATTATGAAACAAACTGACGTATTTTATTTTATTACTAAATCATCTCTGAGATATTTTAATGCAATATAGATGAAGTGTTGTTACAGAATGTTATTTTAAATGTTATTTTTAATAGTTATGTATAATTTTTAAAATGTGTTATTTTAAAAGTAATTGTTATTTGAATATAGTTTTATAAATAGAATGTTATTTTGAATATATTATTTTAAAAGTAATAATTATTGTAAATACATATTATTATAAATATATTATTTTATGTATGTGTAATTTTAAATCCAAAATTTTGTTAAATAAATAATTATTTGAAATATGTTATTTTGAATGCCGTTTTAAATATTATTTTATTTTACATGCTGTTTTAAATACATTCAAAATGATATAAAAATATTTAAAATATATTATTATTTTACTTTGTTTTTAAAATAGAATGTTATTTTGAATAATGTTATGTTTTTTTATATAATTTGAAATAATAATATTTAAAATAATAATATATACATGTTATTTTTATATTTTTATTTTTGTGATATTGTTATTTTTACAACTGTTATTTTTGTGATAATTTTATGACACTTATTTTTGTGAGACTGTTATTTTTGTGATATTTTTACGACACTGTTATTTTTGTGTTATTTTTGTGTTAGACTGTTATTTTTGTGTTATTTTTACGACACTGTAATTTTTGTTGTTTTTTGACACTGTTATTTTGTGTTATTTTTACTGACACTGTTTTTTGTGTTATTTTGTGTTATTTTTACAACACTGTTATTTTGTGTTATTTTTCAGACACTGTTGTTTGTGTTATTTTTACGACACTGTTATTTGTGTTATTTTTCAGACACTGTTATTTTGTTATTTTTGACACTGTTATTTTCAGACCGCTATGCAGAAGAACACCTGCTGGCTCGGCTCTCGTACGCTGCGTCTGTCAGAGCTGAAGAACAAAAGTTACGCGCCCTTGGAAAACTGACTGTGCGACAAGTGTTAAAAATGGCCTTTCTCTTTTGTATGCTTGTAAGTTTATTCTCTGTGTCTCCATGTTTTTGCTGTGTGTGTGTGTGTGTGTGTGTGTGTGTGTTTCTACATATGTATGTGACTATATGTGTATGTATTTGTGAATGTATGTATGTATGTGATCTATATTTTTTTTTAATAAAGCAAATATTTGATGGTTTTTATTGAGTTTAGAATTGTTTTGTAACTGCAGTAATATTATACTCATCCATCACTAACTTTCCTTTCATCCACACTCAAATTTAGACGAGACTGTTTTTGTATAATCAGTTGTACATTTTTTTATATTGTCAGCTAATATAGTGACACAATAACAGTGCATTATCTAAACATTAAAGACTGGATTTTGACTGTTATTTTCCGATTTTAACTATTATTTTTAGATTTTAATTGTTATTTTCAGATTTTATGTGTACTTTTGTCAGTTACAAAGTGTTCACACAAATACATATTTAACAAAGCAGTGTTGTTTTTTTCAGTGGTTTTTTGCTAACTACTCCTACCAGGAGGCACTGCGCGACACCGAGGCTGGCGTGGTCAACGTCCTGTCATCAACGTCAGGCTTGTTCACACTCATATGTGCTGCTATCTACCCCAGCGGAACCTCCGACAGATTCACTCTGTCAAAACTGGTTTCAGTTTTACTCAGGTTTCTCTCAGTTTTATTCAGCTGTTCTTAATTCATGTCAAAACTGGTTTCAATTTTATTCAGATATTCTTAATTTATGTCAAAACTGATTTCAGTTTTATTCAGCTGTTCTTAATTCATGTCAAAACTGGTTTCAATTTTATTCAGATATTCTTAATTTATGTCAAAACTGGTTTCAGTTTTATTCAGCTGTTCTTAATTTATGTCGAAACTGGTTTCAGTTATTTTCGGATTTGATTCAGTTTTATTCCGGGATTCTAAATTAATCACTGAGAACAGGTTTTGACTCAGGTTTGATTGAGTTACTGTGAACTGAAATGTTTGTAACCTTCCACCCATTTACATTCTTGACATCTGTTCTGTTAAAGTCTCTCATTTTTAAATGAAAGATATTTATTAGACATTTTCATCTGATTTTTTCATTTTTTTTTAAAATCAGTATCATTTTATTTGATTATTTCAACAACTGTTTTAATATTGTGTGTGTGTTTGTGTGTGTGTGTGTGTGTGTGTGTGTGTGTAAAAGTAAATGAGCTATTTAAATATCTGTGTTTTATTTCTATATTATTGGTGGTTTGTGATGTGTGTGTGTGTGTGTGTGTGTGTGTGTGTGTGTGTGTAAAAGTAAATGAGCTATTTAAAAAACTGTTTTATTTCAGTATTGGTGGTATGTATGTAACTGTGTGTGTGTGTGTGTGTGTGTGTGTGTGTGTAAACAAGCTATTTAAAAAACTGTTCTATTTCAGTATTGGTGGTATTGTACTTGTCAGTATATCAGACATCTCTCTGGAGAGGGGGATTCCAGCGGGGGCACTGTGGGCTGTGGTGGGTGCTTTGTGTTACGCCCTCTACCTTGTCTCTCTCAGGCGAAAAGTCGACCATGAAGATAAATTTGATATTCCTATGTTTTTTGGTGAGTTTGTGATGTTTTGTATTTTATTTTAAATTTCTTTGTTTATATAGGTGCATGGATTTTCTCTCTGTGTGTGTGAATTTTCAGTATGTATGATTTAACTGTGTGTGATTTCTGAATGCTATTGCACTATGTGTAATTTCAGTATGTGATTTCAGCATGCGATTTTACTGTGATTTCAGTATGTGTTTTTTCACTGTGTTATGTCTGTATGTGATTTCAGTATGTGATTTCTCTGTGTAATTTCAGTATGTGTGTTTTCACTGTAATTTCAGTATGTGTGATTTCACTGTGTAATTTCAGTATGTGTGATTTCACTGTAATTTCAGTATGTGTGATTTCACTGTGTAATTTCAGTATGTGTGATTTCACTGTGTAATTTCAGTATGTGTGATTTCACTGTGTAATTTCAGTATGTGTGATTTCACTGTGTAATTTCAGTATGTGTGATTTCACTGTAATTTAAGTGTTTTCACTGTGTAATTTCAGTGTGTGTTTTTACTGTAATTTCAGTATGTGTGATTTCCCTGTAATTTAAGTGTGTATTTTCACCGTGTAATTTCAGTATGTCATTTCTGTTTGTGTCATTTCAGTATGTGAATCAGTATGCATGATTTCAGTATGTGTAATTTCAGTATATGATTTCAGTATGTGTTATTTCTGTATGTGTTATTTCTGTATGTGTCGTTTCATTATGTATAATTTCAGTATGTATAATTTCAGTATGTATAATTTCAGTATGTATAATTTCAGTATGTATAATTTCAGTATGTGTGATTTCAGTGTATGATTACATTGTATGTGTGATTTCAGTATGTGTGATTTCATTGTGTATGATTACATTGTGTATGATTTCAGTTGTATGGTTTGATTGAATTATTGTTATTTGATATTTTTAAGAAAACTTGATTTTCATTATCATTGTCAAAATGTTGAATGATTTGTTGTTTTTGTTATTTTATTTTGTTATTTTGTAATTTTGTTATTATTATTAGGAATGTTTTATGATGTTGTTGTTTTTGTTGTTGTTATTTTTGTTATTATTATTATTATTATTGTCTGATGCAGGGTTTGTAGGAATGTTCTATGATTTGTTGTTTTTGTTGTTGTTATTTTTGTTATTTTGTTATTCTGTTATTATTATTATTAATAATATTATTGTTATTATTATTATTATTATTGTCTGATGCAGGGTTTGTAGGAATGTTCTGTGCAATAGTCTTGTGGCCAGGCTTCCTCATACTTCACTACACAAAGAGGGAGGTGTTTGAATGGCCCAACGGTCACCAGTGGCTACTCATAGCGGTCAATGGTCTTGTTGGCACAATCTTCTCTGAGTTCTTGTGGCTGTGGTAAGTTTAACAAAATCATCAGTGTTAGCGATGTGTGTGTCTGCAAGGCTGTTGTTATGTTTGTGTGAGGAATTACAGATCTTTGTTTATTAATATGTAATATTGAACAAAATGTTTCAATGAAGATGTTTGTAATATTCTGTTAGACATTTTAGAATATTGATATTTCTTTCTTTTGTGTTCTGTTCAGTTCTGCTTATTTATTTATTTATTTTATTTTTATACTTTATTAATGTATTTATTTATTTATTTATTTGTTTATGTTTATTTATTTATTTATTTATTTATTTATTTATTTATTTATTTTTTAAATTTATTTATTTAGTTATTTATTTATTTATTTATTTATTTATTTATTTATGTTTATTTATTTATTTGTTTGTTTATTTATTTATTTATTTATTTATTTATTTATTTATTTATGTTTATTTATTTATTTGTTTATGTTTGTTTGTTTATTTATTTATTTGTTTATTTGTTTATTTGTTTATTTATTTGTTTATTTATTTATTTGTTTATGTTTATTTATTTATTTGTTTATTTATTTATTTATTTATTTGTTTATTTATTTGTTTATTTGTTTATTTGTTTATTTTTTGTTTCTCTACAGGGGATGTTTTCTCACCTCGTCACTTATAGCCACCCTGTCACTCAGTTTAACGATTCCTATGACAATGATGGCAGATATACTTATGAAAGGGGTAAGATACAGGAATTTATTACATAAACAAAATACACTCAGAAATACTCTTCTGTTTCAAGTAAAAAAAAATGAAATTAACAACATTTATATCTTCTCTTTTTAGGTGAAAAATGAAAACTATATTTAATGAAAATTAAGATAAACTATTTTCTCTGTATTGATATTACAGTTAAAAGAACTTATTTCGGTGTATTGATATGACAGTTTAAAGAACTGTTTTCTCTGTAGTCATATGAAGGTTTTATGTATTGATGTGACAAGACTAAGACTATTTTCTCTGTAATGATATGACAGTTAAAATAACTATTTTCTGTGTAGTGATATGACAGTTAAAAGAACTATTTTCTCTGTTATGAGGTGGCAGTTAAAAGAACTGTTTTTCTGGTTTCAGGTTGGTTACTCCTGGCTCTTCTATCTCGGTTCTCTTCCAGTTTTTGTTTCTTTCTTTGCTATAAGTTTCCTCACTCACTATGAAAACTGGGACCCAGTCCTACTAGGAGTGAAAAAACTTCTACATTGCTTGTTTAGACGAAGAATGAAACCAAGGTAACATTGTGTGTGTGTTTGCATGTCTGTCTGTCTGTCTGTCTGTCTCTCTCTCTCTCTCTCTCTCTCTCTCTCTCTCTCTCTCTCTCTCTCTCTCTCTCTCTCTCTCTCTCTCTCTCTCTCTCTCTCTCTCTCTCTCTCTCTCTCTGCTTGTCTCTGTCTCTGTATTATTACTGTTATGTATGTGTCTGTGGTTCAAAGTAAGATAATTATTTTCACTTTATTTATTTACAGAATACGAGAACTTGACCGAGAGCAGACAGAAAGTCTTATTATCTCCGAGAGCAGCCAGTGATGTTTTACCAGAAAAATAATTTTATGTACGTCAGATATAATAATCATATTCAAGTCCCATATTTCCACGTAAAACTAATTATTGAAAATATTATTTTGACAAAGTATTATTTTTCCCCCTCTATACCACATACCATACTTATTGTTAAAACATCAACACTATAGAATGTAAATTGGTGCCATATAACAAATGACATATCGTTACAACAATAATCAGGTTTTTGTAACACATTTTGAATTGTTAGTATTTAGATTTAAAAATAAATAAAGAAGAAAAGAATACAGAATTTCTCAGAGAATGAATCAGTTAAGCAGTTAGTCTTAGGGATGATGATATTTAAAACAATATTTTGTGTATTGCATATATTGTATATATGTGTATGGATTGTATATATATATATATATATTTATCTTATGAGTCTGACTAGTCTGATGTTTCTGGTTTTTGAATAATGATGAATTTTCATCTGTCACATTTTTGGTTAACTTCAAGTCAATGTCATTAAGTTTTTAGAGTAATACAGACATGCATGCACACACATACACATGTGTGTGTATATGTGTGATAAAGAAAAAAGAGTATCTACTTAATATGGATTATGGATGTATGAAAACATGCATGTTTATTTATGTGTGAACATGTCTGTTTGTGTGTGCATTAATGTAATATTTTACACAAATGCACAAGCTTGCATACTTACACACACACTCACACTATGTGATATAATGTTTTACACTTTCTTGTTAAACTCTCTGTAAGTGATATGCATTCCATTTAAACTGTCATCATTCTTCTCTGTGAAAGTCAGTTTTAGATTTGTGCAATTTTATCTCTAAAACCATAAAATTATAATTCAGCAAACAGGTATGGTTAGGTTTTGCCATACAATTTAAATCCTATAAAACTGATTTGTTTTGTTTTGTTTTGTTTTGTGTTATTTTATTTTATTTACTTATTTTATTTTATTTTTTCATTAAAAATCTGAATGATTACATGACTTATTCTAAGTGACCTGCATTATCTACAGATATATACATGACAAAAAATTTAAACTGTTCCAACATGTTCAGAGATTTGTAGCAAAATGTAGATGTTACTTTATCCAAGATTTTGGCTTTTTATCTACCCTGTCCCAAATAGAAAACGATAATGAACAGTTTCTGTCTACCAGTGAGAAGGCAAAACAAGCAGTTGTACTGCTGCTAACGATGAGAAAACTGACCCTGCAGACATTAATACATGAACCACAGAAACTTTGTTACCTCATGTTTGCTTTCACAGTATTAGACAAGTTTATATATATATTTGTATGTAATGATGTAACATAATAATTAACACTTCATATTTATTTTGCTAGTGTATTATAACACCCTGTATTGAAGATGATAAATAAATTTATAATGCTAATATTATCATTAATCATTTATTGGATTAAATAGTATGTCCACTGAAAGTGATCTTTGTAAAATAAATGAACGTTTTGTATAGTTAGAATTTAATCAGATTAATTTAGTACTAACAGTCATGTGTATCTTGTTTGTTTTGGGTGGGTTTTTTTTTGTGATGTCAGAATACAGATTTTGCAGTTTCACAACGATTTCATTAATAAATATTTTATACAGATAATCTTTAGCCAGATTAATTTCATTACTGAAAGTCACCTTAGTTATTGCAATTTCACAAAGATTAAATTAATAAATATTTTTCATCATCTGTTTAACAAATATTTGATATCAGATTATTAATGCCTTTTGAGTTATGAAGGTAAAATCATGGAGTTAGAAAACTGACCCTAATGTTGTTGTTTTTTTCTTTGTTTTTTGTTTGTTTTGCTCACCAAACATGAACACTTCATTAGTCAGTTATAAAAATAATAGAAAACAAGGAAAACAAATATTCAATTAATACTCATTGTAGTGTTATTGTCAGCTGGTTTTATCATCAACATCTGCTGAAAATTTCACTTAAATTGATTTTTGGATAAAATTTCTGTGTACTGCTACATATATATATATAGATATATTTTTTTTAAATTTGTTTACTACTACAACTACTACTGCTATTATTATTTATTATTATTACTATTGCTATTATTATTATTATTTTATTATTACTATTATTATTATTATTACTAGTAGTAGTAGTAATAGTAGTAGTAGTAGTAGTAGTAGTAGTAGTACTAGTATAATTTAATATAAAACCAAAGACATCTTTTTCAAATCCACCTATACTGATGCTAATTTACAAAACTTTTTTTTGTTTTACATATTACTTTATTGTGTATCTGTCTTCATAAACCATCTGTATTTCAAAATGAATGCAATTTGTTTAGTATAAATTTAAAATCAACTGTTATCATAAATTAGCTTTAAACGTCTCTGTTTCACACAAAGAGGATTGTGGGATATATAACAATGTGTTAGTATGTTAGTTAGGTTAGAGTCTAATGAGGAGGAGGTTGTTATTTTTGTGATAAAGCTGGTAACGTGATCACCTGTGTTTTAAAAATAGTTTAAATGTTTACGCAGATCACACACTGGCTGTTGTGTGTATTCATTATTGATATTTAACACAGTGTTTGCTACAGCTGTTAACAGCAGTGACAGAAATGGGGTGTAACATGTAGAGGTTTGCTGTAGGTTTGTGAGGCTGGGGTTGGGAACAAGGAGTGAGCAGGCACTGTAAGCTGGTTGTTTTCAGGATTGTTTATCTTTTAGAGTATTTCACTAAGCTCATTTTCACTCAAATACACCAGTTTGAAATGTACAGATATTTGACAATTTATAAGTAATAAAATATTTACTAAATAAACATATCGGACTCCATACAAGAACAGAAACTGGACATAAACTGGAAACTAAAATGTACAGGATTGTCATGTCCCTCTCTACCCTCTGTTTCCATCACTGACTAAAACAAATTTAAATATCCAGTTATTTTTAAACAGGTTTCACCTACATGGAAATAAAAAAAAACCTTTGAAACAAACTAAATGAATTTAAAAAACAAACAAACAAATGAGAACAAAATGATAATTTTGAAAAGGGTGAAGAAAAATGATCTAAATGATGAACATTTTGTATTTATTTTTGTGTTTGAGAGTTTGATTGTGACCGTATTTATTTATATTTAATGTTTATTTTGTGTTTGAACATGTTTCATTATACACCTATTATTAATAATTATTTATTTGATGAATTAAACTGCACTGAGATGTATACAGGTGTTTAGTCTGTGTGTGTAGAAGAGATGTGCTTTGTAATAGTGTTGTATGATATCACTGGGTACTTGAACCAGGGACTGTAAAAACATTCGCTTTACAGACAGATCTGGGGTAGAATTTTACTTTAACATTTTTAAAATGTGAATTTAAAATCTCACGAATGAGATATGACTGACTTTCAGTTTTATTTAATTTGAATATTCATGATAAGTTGACCTTTATAAAAATTCAGTGTATTGTTAGATGAAGAACTTTGAGAAACATAAAATACTTTTTCTGATATATTTTTACATTGTTAGAAATATTCTGGTTAGCTTAAAGAAATATTTTCTGAAAACTGCCCAGAAATGATACAACAGAAAAGATGAATTTATTTAAAGTGTTTTTAAATAAATCCTGAATTTAAATTTTAATACATACCTGTACATAAACATTTATATATAAAACTGAAAAATCAGTTATGTTACTGTCTAAAGCAATATACACTTTGCAGAATTACAAATTTCATTGTACTTGAAAATTTGGTTTTGTGATCACAGATTGTGGAAAAATCATGATAAAAAAGTCATTATTATATCTAATTTTTTTTTTTTACCTTCAGTGTTTCAGATGTTATAAGATTTGTGTTATTATTTTAAATCAACCATTTCTCAAAACGTGGGTAGATAAGAAAATACAACAAAGATGTACTTCATTGTTATTTTTCCATTTCTTGTCATTAATTTGACAAACAGATGAGAATTATTTTAAAGTAATTACATGATAGTGTGGTATTAACTGGCAGGATATATAAATAAATAAATAAATATTCTGCAAAATTAATTTTTCTAAAGACTATTTTGAACAAAAATTTCAAATTTCATCTTTATTTCATTCAATGTCTGATATTTTTCTTCTTAATTACCAGTATTACTACTATTACTACTACTGTTACTATTACTACTACTACTACAACTGTTGCTATTAAAACTACTAATACTACTATTATCATTATCATTTAACAAAAGGTGCTTATCTAATTTGTGAATTTTTGTAAATAACAATTAGAGAATGAAATTACGAACATAAATAGTTTATATCACTGATTTTGTCTTTGTTTTCTTTTCGTCAGTAAAATCCTTCTTATGATGAAAGATGATCAGCCAAATTTGTCAGCTCTAATAAACACTTTTTTGTCTTTTTTTCTCAGTAAGCATGAAAACAAGCAATTACTTATTTTCAATTTGGGGAAAATGTCATGGTGGAAAAATTTGCGTTCTTGCACATAAACATGATGTGAAAACGTTTTGGACTGGGAAAAAAATGTGGCTTTAAACCAGAAATGGCTTATAGACGTTGTTTCATGTGATGTTTGGTGGAAGCAGTTAACAGTCTAAATTTGAAGGGTATTCCACTGTTCACAAAACAGAAAATCTTGCGCAATCAAGTACGCGGAGTTGATATGTTTTACTATAGGATAACATTCTGTCTTCGTAAAAGAAGGAGAGGTTAATTATGCAAATATGATTAAAATAAAAATACGATTGCATGCAAAATAACTGTACAATACCCGGTCAAATTAAACATAATTTGGCCTAATACACTGAAGTGACCGAAATGATGTATTTACTGTTGCTATTGCCGTGACTTCGGTTAATAATTTCTCTGTGAAATGCATTGCAGTTAAGGGAAAGGGAAATATAGGTTCTCGAGGCGTGGGTGAGATTTACAAAGTAATCAAAACAATGGCGAGCTCCATGTTATTGTTACCGTTAACATTGTATGACTGATTTATCTAAGTTTCTATTAAAGTGTTAGTTCTTTACATTTGTGTTCCAGGTAATAACAAATACTGCGTTTCGGTTGAAACCCTATTTATATTAGATGATTTAGAAAAATACTAAATTACAGTTGAAATATGAAAATATATCCTTGAATGATCGTTTCTCCGTGGTGCTAATAATATCAAACGTTCTGGTTCCACTTTTTAGCATTCTAGACAAACACAGCATAAATAAAAAAACAACAACATTATTATCAGTTTGAACAGATAATAATTTGCTCTTAATTTACCGAAGCAGTCAGTGTAGTATGAAAAGCCTGTATAGAGAGGTGAATGGTGACATTTCATTAACCCTCTGTAAAAGCAGTTCGTGGGGTCTAGAATACTGAACTGTCAACATCACATTGAAAAAAAAAAAAAAAAAAAGTAAAAGAAACAGAAATCATAAAAATATAAATATTACATTATTTAAGAACACAAAACAGTAAGCAGATAATTTTGTATATTACTGTTCATTTAGTGCAGTGGAAAAAAAACACACAAAAAAAAAAAAAACCAACAACAAAAAGTGAAAAATAATTAAAATCAAATCAAAAAAAAAAAAAAAAAAAAATAAAACATAAAATAATAAATAAATAAATAAATATAAGAGAAGTTTTAAACAATTTCTACACCTCCCTGTAAAATTTACAAATAAAATTGTGCAACAAAAAGTTACAAGTATTATGAAAAATCATGAATATTGCCAATTTGTTGCTGTCATAAATTATTGACTTATTTTTCTTTGTAGAAGTAATAAACAAAATAAAATTTAAAACTTGAGGATAATGTGTATTTTATAATAATAATTTAGTTTGTTGTACCATGTGAGTCATTGCAAACAAAAACACAAAAATGTCAGACATAAATATTAAAATTTACCTTTCTGAAGTGACACCTAAAATAAATTCCTTGTTTATTATTATTAATATTAATATATTATTACTGTTACTATTATTATTATTATTATTATTATTATTATTATTATTATTATTATTATTAATCTTTTCACAAATAACATAATGAATTTCACTGGTGAAAGTCAGCTAGAAATTCTTAAAATGTTTCAGTGTGTGAGTTGTGACAAGGAAATGTTTGAGGATATAAAATGTTAACTTGTAGGTGTGGTGATGGTTATAAAGAAGAGAATATTTCAACTTCCTTCCTTACACTCAGTTTTGTATTTTGTGTATTATTTTGCTAAAACATTACATACCAGACTGACACTGTTACAGACATACTTGACAACAGACTGACAGTTTTACAGACATACTTGACAACAGACTGACAGTGCTATACATGTTATTGACAACAGACTGTTACATGCTTGACGTAACACAAACTGTGACAATATAACTGACTGTTACAGATGTAAATGTGACTGTTACAGATATATTTGACAGTAGAGTACCCAGCATAGAAAAGTTTTCCTTGTTCAAACATAATCTGTTTAACTTAAAAGTAGAAAAGCTGTATCAAATCTGAGTATGTTAGCCTCAATGTACACTCTTCTCATTCTCTGTGCAGTTGTTCTTATTTTTCTGTTTTTCTTTGTTCAGAAAATGGCATCATGGGTTCGGGCGTGGTTTCACAGACAGGTTGCGATGAACATGAAGATGCCACAGAAAGGGCTGTTTGGAATGTACATTTCAGTAAGTTTAATACTTTTCTTTTTGTTGTAGTGAACATGTCAGTAGTGACAGTGATAGTCTGAGATGTGACTGGTTACAGAATCAATTCTCAGTGGTCTAGGTGTCTTTCAATATTTGTATGTTTTTACTGTTACAGTTTTGGTCTTGTATATCTTAATTAAAAAAGATACTTCCATTCTGAAGTCATAATTAAATTTTCTTTCTATTTTATTGTGATTTTGACACTTTTATTTTTCTACACATTGCAGTTAAGGAGAATGTTATATTTATTATTTATTCCTTATGATATAAAATAAAAAATAAAATTAACAGGCTTTTTGTGTTTGACAGAGACTTAGAAAATAACATAATGTCATTATACTATTTCAAAATTTACTTGGTTATAATAATTAATGATTAAAGATAAATATATATTAAATGTAAAAATTAAATGTAGTATGAGAAAATGTCATGACACCAGGTGAATTGATTATTTAACATTTTAAATTTACAAAAATAATAACTAATAACTTCCAGTTGTTTTTAATTATTAATTTTCTGTCACAAATAAATTTATGGACATCCATTTGAGAATTGTGTTTCTTTATATTGGTCAACTTTAACACAGTATAAAAATAATAAGTTTGAATTAATTGAAATCTAGAAATAGCTCACAGATTGATACGTTTAGCAGTTTTTAACAACAATCAACTCATTATTTAATAAATTAAAAAAACAAATTGCCACTGTTTGTCTGAACATTCTTTGTTTTATATTTCAAACACATTTAACTATAGTGTGAGAAAGAAGAGAAAAAGTCAAAGTTCATACTGTTTTTTAGGTGTTTGTTTCTTTATTTGCAATCATTACTTTATTATCAGCCAAGATTGGTTTCCTATAACAAAATTAAAGATTCGCAGATAATATCTTACACAGAATACATTTAGTCAGTAATGTGTTGACAACTCAGTAAACCTGCTAGCTCTAGGAGTGTACGACTCATGTTTCTTCTAGAGCAAGTTTGGTTTATTTAGTTTTGAAATAATTTTTTAGGGAAGGTTTGGTTAAATTGTTTTTGAAATAAATGTTTTTAGGAAAGGTTTGGTTAACTTGTTTTTGAAATAAATGTTTTTAGGAAAGGTTTGGTTAACTTGTTTTTGAAATAAATGTTTTGGAGAGTGTTTGGTTAACTTGTTTTTGAAATAAATGTTTTAGAGAGTGTTCAGGAAGAGAAACACTTTCCTGGAAGAGAACGCTGTTCGGTTTGGTTAATTTGTGTGACATCAAACCACACCACAAAGTTCTGAAATAATTTTTTTGGAGTTGGAATTGGTTTAGAGGCAGCATACCAACATGTAAAAAGTTTGTGTTTAACTCTTCTTCTGTTTGTTTAGATGTCAGCTTAACTGTCCATTCCTTTTTAATCTTTCAGTTTGTATGTACCTGTCTTTCAGTTTATTTTACTGCCTGTCAGTTTGTAATTATCTGAATCCATTTTTGTCTGTGAGTTTGTATTTAACTGTGTATCCAAATTTTGTCTCTCTGTTTGTATTTAACTGTCCATTCCTTTTTAATCTTTCACTTTGTATGTAACTGTCCATATTTTATGTCAGTTTGTATTTTTTTTTTGTCTGCCCAGTTTTTTGACACTTGACTCTTTTTTTCATTCTGTAGCATTTATTTTTTCTTTCTCTCTGTTTCTTTTAAAAATTTTAGTGTGTTTACATTTAAAATAGAGATTGTGTCTCAAATAAATTAATAAAGAAGGAAAGAAAGAATAATAACCGCAACAACAACAGTAATTATAATATAGTAATAATCCTATAAGCTTAAAATGACGGTTAAAAATAAACAAATCATCTACATTTACTTTTTGAAATTAATTTACATAGGTAACTTTGTTGATGTTTTATTTCTAGACGGTTCTGGAAAGGTATACGGAGTGGATCCGTCTGAGTACATGTTCTCCATGGCAACAAAGAGACTAGAGAAACAGATAAGTGAAGGGAAGATAACTCTGTACCTGGGAACAGTGGACAGTTTACCTTTCAACACAGACACGTTTGATGTCGTCTTTCACTGCAACTGTTACTATTTTTGGCCCAGCATGCGCGAAGCATTGCGTGAGCTATATAGAGTGATGAAGCCTGGTGCTGTCATGGTGACGACAATCAATGTAAATCGCATTAAAGAAATCAATAAGCTTGGTTTGCTCCCAGCCCCTCTCACTGACCCCTTGAATTACATGTTGTGTCTGGACCACTACGGGTTTGAAAATGTCAACATCAAATACCTCAGTGAAGGAGGGAAACGCTTCGAAGCCATATTCGCAGAAGTGACGCAGAAAGAGATAAATTACGACATGTTTGAGACAGAACTCGATGATTTGGACAGTGTTGAAAAAAGTGTGAATAAAGAACACAGAGAAAGAGAAGATTCTCATTTACACGTTTTCGAAAACTCCGAGTCAGACGTTCACAAAGAAATAGAAAATTCACAAACAAAGTCAGAAAGTTTGAAACAGAAGAAAAAGGTCATTTGACTTGTGTGTTGTTTAATAAATATTTTTAATATTTTATTAGTGTTGACTGATTTTTGTCACTGTAGTGCAGAATAGTGCTGTACACTAGTTTTTATATTTTGACTAGTTTGTCAAAATGCATGGTATGTGATGTCGTGTTTATGTAAAGAATTATTATAGAGAAGCTGCTGTTACTAAATTAAATATAACAGTCAATATTTGACAGCTAAAAGTGTAAAAACCTGTTCATACACACAGGTGTGTATGTACAGGTTTTTACACTTTTATCTGTTAAATTCACTTTATGATGTTTTGTTTTTGATCAGAAGTAAAAATATTACCATATTTGAGTACATCTCACATTAGATACGCAGATATACATACATACATGTGTAGACATAGTTATACATGAGTACATATAAACACACACACACGCACACACTTGTTACGTCGTATTGCTAAATCTGGAGACGAGAAGACACGAATCTGCAGCAAGTCAACAGTCAAATGTAGGTCACATTATTCATTATATATATCAAATACATACTTTAGACATACATGTATAGATTGATCGAAACACGTACATACATTCATACATATTATCATCATTTTTACTACTGTTATTATCAGCATCATCATCATCATACTTAATTTTAATAATATTATTGTTATTATTATCATCATCATTTTACGGTTTAAATTTTAAATTATAATGGAGAGTAATTGTAGATAAAAATATTCTGTAAACAAAATTTATTTACTTTTTACCCACAACTACTCATTATTCGTGACAACTACTTGGCTGAGTTTCTCAGGAATATTAGAACCTGTCATACTAATCAGAGTTCAATAACTAGAGAACACTCGATCTATACACTCTGTCACGTGATTATTATTCACCCATTTTTCTTGGAAATTCAAAATCTTTCTTTCGATATCGCTTTGCGTAGTTTGTTACGTCGTGTCGCTAAATCTGGAGACGTGAAGACTCGAACCTGCAGCAAGGTAAGTTACCTGTTAATTAAATATTTTGTAGTCTTCATGAATAAATTATTTTTATAATTTCATTTCTCGTTACGCGTCAATTCTCGTAAGCAAACATCAAATGTAGGTCACAATACTTACTTTTTCTTACTGAAAGACGAAACTATGCGCATATATATTGCATCAGACAAACACATATATTAGATATACATGTTTAGACTTGTAGACAGAAACACGTACATATACATACATACATACATACATACACACATACACACATACAGACATACATACACACGTACATACATACACACATACATACATACATTGACGCATACATACATACATACACCCATACATTCATACATACATACATACATACACGCATACATAATAACATACATACACACATCCATACATTCATACATACATACATACATACACGCATACATAACATACATACACACATGCATACATACATACATACATACATACATATGTACTGACAGACATACATACAAATAATACATTCATGCAGAGATAATGCCAGCCAGACAGTGTAAACATTCTTTCTTTTTTGTAAGTACATACTTATCTACTTGTACTTTTGTTGTGTGTGGTTATGTACTTTTACTTTTGTTGTGTGTGGTTATCTACTTGTACTTTTGTTGTGTGTGGTTATCTACTTGTAATTTTGTTGTGTGTGGTTATCTACTTGTACTTTTGTTGTGTGTGGTTATCTACTTGTACTTTTGTTGTGTATACTTATCTACTTGTACTTTTGTTGTGTATGCTTATCTACTTGTACTTTTGTTGTGTATACTTATCTACTTGTACTTTTGTTGTGTATACTTATCTACTTGTACTTTTGTTGTGTGTGGTTATCTACTTGTACTTTTGTTGTGTGTGGTTATTTACTTGTACTTTTGTTGTGTGTGGTTATCTACTTGTACTTTTGTTGTGTGTGGTTATCTACTTGTAGTTTTGTTGTGTGTGGTTATCTACTTGTAATTTTGTTTTGTATACTTATCTACTTGTACTTTTGTTGTGTGTGGTTATCTACTTGTACTTTTGTTGTGTGTGGTTATCTACTTGTAGTTTTGTTGTGTGTGGTTATCTACTTGTAATTTTGTTTTGTATACTTATCTACTTGTACTTTTGTTGTGTGTGGTTATCTACTTGTACTTTTGTTGTGTGTGGTTATCTACTTGTAATTTTGTTGTGTGTGGTTATCTACTTGTAATTTTGTTGTGTATACTTATCTACTTGTACTTTTGTTGTGTGTGGTTATCTACTTGTACTTTTGTTTTGTATACTTATCTACTTGTAATTTTGTTTTGTGTGGTTATCTACTTGTAATTTTGTTTTGTATACTTATCTACTTGTACTTTTGTTTTGCTGTATATATATTTTTTTCCTTCTTTTGTGTGTATATATATTCACCTTTGAAAACATGGCAAAACAGAATGCCAAAAATCAAAAAGCAAGAAAACAAACCTTCTGCCAAGTTTAGTAAAGCTGATGTATGGCGTTCTGCAGTGCATACATCATATCTCGCCCAATCTACTCTCTCTCAAGTCCTTCAAAGAAAACTAAAATAATTAAATTATTTTATAAAACCGGACTTAAAATCAATATGTGACTTTTGATTTGAACCTAAACTAAAACTGGGCAGCTCAGACACTACACTTACTAATCAAGCATTATGTCAATTCCCTGAAAATTCTTAAGGCCAAAATAATCAGTCCTTTAGGTTCAGTTAGTAAGTGAGATTTGGATAAAGCTAAATATAATGTGTAAAAGTGAGGAAGAAAAAATTACAAAACAAAATTATCGGATTGTACGACATCGGATTTTTTTGTTGTTGTTTCTGGGCTACCCCCAAAGGAATAAAAAAAGAGAGTGAAGAATCGCAGCCCCCAAACTGGTACCGCCCATGCAAGTAGACCAAAACGGGCTGAGTACTCCGTGTAAACGTTCAGACTTAAAGGCTAACCCGCCAATTCCTAAAACTAAGCTCAAGTTCCACGCGCCGCTCCTGAAGTTAATGAACCATTTAAATCATTCGTCCAAGCCTTAAAATCTCCCACATTTAGACTGTCTAAATTCTGTAAAGAGAGACACACTGGGTCTGATAAAACACAGTGGCGCTTACCAACGATTGTTGGCTCATCAAATCTATCACAGATTAATGTACATGTGCATTGTCAAGACCAAGTGGAATGCTAGCCAGGCGCCAACTTTAATCACTTTAGGACAATGGTCGTTAACCATAAAAGCAAGTTGCAGGCAGAAAACATAATCTTAAATATAGGAATAAACTGCAAGGACCAAAATCGGTGAACCAGCACAAACCAGTTAAGAAACATGATAAGCGCTATCCGGAAGAAATTCACTAAAACTAAAATATATTTTGCAGAAATAAACTTCTCGGATAAATTTCGGCTAATCAAAATTCACGTCTGAAAACAAATAAATTTGGCTGCCAAAACTCTAAGGGATGTAAACCTACTACCAGCAATCCCAAACAACGAGTTTCAAATGATCCAGGATCTTATCTGTTGAACCGAAGGGACGGCCAACAGAATATATATCTAAATATTGGCTAAATAACTTAAATTTAAAATAAGTTCAGGTAAAGGTAATAACCACCATAATATAGGGTTAGGTACAAACATCGTAAATCTAACAGGAAACGATAACTTTCTCACAACCGCTGAAAAGTTTCTATTGAACCGAGGCCTTAACTTTGTTCCCACCCCTCAACCCAAAACTGGTTTACAAGGTCTTCTCGATGACGGTTATTTTTTAACATAAGATGAAATCAGCCGATTATTTTAAAAACTCAAGTGGAGAAAAATAACCATTCACAGAAAATTCATTGGACACCCGCTAATTGAAAAACTGATCTGGAGAAAAGTCTATGAAAATGTTGGAAAATAAACAAAATCTCTCGGTCATGGAACGACGTGCTTTCAACAATCCACGCAAAAATCACAAAATAATAATCAAACTGGCAGACAAAGGATCAGCAACTGTTATTTTGTCAAGGGAAAATTACATCCGCGAAGCCCACAGACAACTAAATAACACGAAATATTATAAAAAATTGGAGTAAGCCATTTGGCCAACCAATAAAAATAAATTCAACAGAATTGTTGTTCGTGTGCAGGAAAAGGGTCACATAAACAAAAAAGAGATGAACTACATAGCATCACGATTTGATTTTCAGACTAGGACATTTTATTTCCTCCCCAAAATACACAAGACAGTGATAACATGGACAGATTTTAACACACCACCAGGTCGACCAATCATCTCTGATTGTGGATCAGAATCTAACAACATTTATTACATTGATTCTTAATACATTGATTCTTATTTAAAACCAGTTGCAAACCGACATGCTAGTTTTGTTAAAAATAAAGATGATCTTTTATCTAAAATATCTAGAACAAAAGTATCACGAAACTCCTTTTTAGTCACCCTGGAAGCTGATTCCATGTACACTAAGATAAACACCGATGCGGGTATAGAATCAGTTGAGAGAGCGTATGAAAATATCCAGATCCAGACAGACCAACAGAAAGTATTATGGAATCACCTGAATTAAGCTAAAGGGTAAAGACTTTGAATACAACGTGGAAATGTGTCAGCAGGTTTGTGCGTGCTTCATGAGCAAGCGTTTCAGTCCAAATGTTGCCTTCATTTACATCTGAGAATGAGAAGAATCGGCTCTAAACACAGCAATCAAGAAACCATTTTTATATCTCAGATATTTAGATGACAGTCTTATTATTTGACAACATTCTAAAGACGAATATTGGAAATATTTTCGATTATTAAATCAACAAAATGATAATATAAAACTTAAAGCGATTTTTGGATGTAACAATTTACAAAGGTATACAATATGAACAATCAAATTACTTAGTTTACAAAATATTTTTTAAACCCACGGACACCCACCAACTATTGCACTGTTCAGTTCTATTTTGCGCTCTGAAATCGACAGGTTATTCAAAACGAGTTCTAAGGAACATTAAATCTGAAACCGACATAGAATTAGAAAAACCGTTGGATCCAACAGACGCATTCAAACCGTGTAAAATCCAACATAATATTCCACCTCACTTGGGTACCGGATCTACAGCGATCTGCAAAGACACCAGATTGAGGCTTCACGACATAATAAAATCTCAGTCTAAGTTCAACAGCGAACAAACAAAAAGTGAACATCAAATCCGAACTAACCTGGACTGCGATTCCAAAAATGTTGTGTATTTCATAAGATGCAACTTGTGTAAAAAACAGTACTTCGGCCAAACACACAATATGTTACGAGTCAGAACTGGTTGTTACAAATACGATATTAGGCATAAAGTTGATATTGCTCTCGCCAAATACTTTAACCTACCTGGTCATATATTGGAAGATAATTTTGAAATAGAACAAACGCCATGTCTCAAGTCAATTTCTCGAGACATGAACGAGAAGCGTTTTGGATTCGCACGTTAAAAACCCTAAAACCATTTGGAATAAAAGTTGACTCGGGCAAATGTAAAGAATCTTTCGACGGACACGCCCGCTGACCTGTCAGAAAGCGTGCCCGTCGCAGACGTGCTTCACAACAGCTTGCTCTGATTAGCACGTTCATTTTTTTCCATTCCATTCCAATGTAAAGACAGAAATAAAAAAATTAAAAAAAAAACTTTACAACCGCCGCAACGTTGACGTTGGTACAATTATGAAGGAGAATATTTTAACTTACAGACTACTGTGAAAAATCCACTAACAGCACGTGACGTCATAGCTTACAGAAAAAACCCGAGTCTAAAAGACATCTTAGTCTCTACGCGATTTTGGAATAACACGCCTATCAACAGGATTTACAAATTAATTCAATAAAAAGTACGGAAATATTTTAAAACGTTTTTAAAGGATATGTCAAGTTTTACAAACATTTTTTTTTTTTTTTTTTTTTTTTTTTTTCTTTCTTTTTTTTTCTTTTTATGTTTTTTATAGACTTTGAGAAAGGATATCTCCTGAATAGTGTTTAAAATAGTTTTAAATATATTTTTGAAGGGTATTGGTTTCTAGAAGAATATTGGTATTAACTGTCACAAAATATTGAATGTTTTATACATAAATACATACATACATACACACAAGTACATACATACACACAAGCATATACATGAACATATATATAAATACAAATACATCGAATACACACAATAACACAACATATATGAGCTGTTTACACGAATACACACATTTCTGTACACTTTTACTTTCACTTTGAATTTCTTGTTAATCATTTAATATAAATTTCACTTTCAGTCACACTGTCACAGTAAGATCAAAAGAAAACATGGCGGCATCTCTAGGTAAATATATTATGTTTATTATTATTGTTGTTGTTGTTCTTGTTCTTATCGTTATTACTACTATTATTATCATCATCATCATCATCATTAGTATTAGTATTATTATTATTATTATTTGCAATGAATGCTAAACTAAAATACAATTTAAGATTATCATAAAAACATTTGTTGTTTAGGTGTAGTAGCTTACTACCCTGTTGGAAATACTCCACCTAAAGATTTAACAGTTGGATGCAACGTTCCTGATGACGTCAGCTTCTTGTTGCTTGGATGTGGAGACATCCGCAACATCCTCTACACGATTTCTCTTTTACATAACAATAGCATCTGTCCGCAGAACATTTCCTTTTATCTGAACGATTGGGAAACAGGTATTTTGTGTCGAGATGTGCTCTTGCTGTACATTATCAGTGAGATTGATCCTGAGAAAGAGGAAGATATGAAGTTTATTTGGGCTGTTTGGTATGACGTCTTCTTGTCGAAGGAGCACAGCGAAAGACTTCACAAAATACTGAACATCCTGGTTAACATGGACTTTTCCAAATTGGGTGTGTCCTGTGATTCCACAACAAAGTCCTCGATGATTTCATTGTTTGTTGTCTGGCTTAATGACCTAAAAAAACCAGCTGAGGAACTGATGAAGATAAGATATGATGCGCTGTATGATGTCTACAAAGACCAGGAAAACAAGTTTCCAGATAATTCCGTTGGAAGACTCCTGAGTAGATTTACTAAGCAGAATCCCAGATTAGAAAGTGGTGAACTGTTTGACTTGTGTCAGAAGGAAGTAAAAGATTTCGTAGAATTAGGTGTAACAGGAATCAATCTGGGAGGGAAGACACGAGATGAAATCATCAAATGTTGCTCGGCGAACCCAACATTTTTCAGTTTCATTTATGATAAAACAACCTGGACTGCTGAAGACTCCTGCAGCCCATTTCTTGCATTTGACATCGATTTATCTAGGTAAGCTGAAATACACGTAAACTATCAAAGAAAAAAAAGACAAAAACACAGACAGGTAGAGAGACGGATAGACAGACAGACAGCTGCACATAGACAGACAGAAAAAAGACAGAGAACAACAGACATACACTCAGAGAGACAGAAAGAATCAGACAAACAGCAACAGACAGTGTCAGACAAAAATATAGAGACACACATTAATAGAGACAGATACACGGACACAGTAATATAGAGAGACATCTGGAGACAGAAGGAAGTAGACAAAGAGACACAGAAAGGATGTAATGGACAAGCATCGAAGATCCAGAGAGACCGACAGACATTCGTGTACAGACAAGGACAGACGGTCGTACACAGAGAGACAGAGAGGGGCAGAGACAGAGGAGAGATACACACTTAGGCAAAGAAAGACAAAGACTGTTAGGCAGATACATACATACATACATACATACATACATACATACATATATACATACATAGGAAGGCAAACACATACATAGATAGATAGAAAAACAGGCAAAATGTCAGACAGAGAGAGAGAAAAAGTGATATATATATATATATATATAGACAGAGAGAGAGAGAGAGAGAGAGAGAGAGAGAGAGAGAGAGAGAGAGAGAGAAAAAGTCATATATATATATAGAGAGAGAGAGAGAGAGAGAGAGAGATTACTGTAATAAAACAAAATACCAGAAATATAATTATAAAATTTTGTTTCTAACCATCTTTCTTATTTATTTATTTATTTATTTAATTATTTATTTTCCTACTTGTTTTCAGATACGATGGTGTTGACAAGAATTTGTCTGCTCTGTGTTTGAGTCAGCTGACTCAGTGGGTTAAATCGTATAAAACTTACACTGAACAGTCAAACAAACCACAGGTTTTGAATCTTCCTTCTTTCTTTTAGAGTCTACTTTTCAAATTACATAACTTTAATGATTGTAAGAAACAATCCTCCATTCCATTCATGATTACTACAGCTTTGAAACTGTCTTTAATGGCCAAATATATCTTTGTAAAATCCAAAGCAACGATGTGGGGAATTATAACAATTTATTTTAACAAGTTTTATAAACTGAATAAACTCATGTAAAAACTGTGTCATACACATGTACAGAAACAACAACACATTTATACAAACAGCAACGCATACAAACACACAGACATACAGACACATATGTACATACAAGTATCGTAACAGAAGCACAGACAGACAGACACAGATAGACATACAAACACCCAGCGAGACAATAAATAAATTCATACACACATGCGCAGTTGTATACACGCGCACACACATACAGGTACATATTCCACATTTCATAGAATAGTTTATACTTGTTTTGTTTTTTTGGTTGTTTTTCTGCAGTATTTTCTACTGCTTGATGATGTGATTAGTGTACTAAGCAAACTGCCTACAGAACAGTATTTTGATTTCATTGACACGTCAAACCTAAGTGACTTCCAGGGTTTGTTGAACATACTCGTACACTGCCAACCTCGACTTAACAGGTATTGTGACTTTGTACGTGTGTCTGCATGTCTCTGTGTCCGTATCTGTATGTGTTTGTGTATGTGTTTGTGTATGTGTGTGTATATATCTGTGCTTATGTGTAATCATATGTTTGTGTAAGTGTGTGTCTGTGTGTGTCTATAGTATTTGTATCTGGATATAATGTGTGTAATCTGTCTGAGTTTCTGCATGTGTGTGCATGTCTGGTTGGGTATGTCTGAATGTACGTATTTTTGTATGTCTCTGTGTGTTTGTATACATGTCTGTGAGTCTGTGTATTTGTGTGTGTTCTATTACAACATAGAATCAACTATTAACGATGTTATTTTCAGAGACAATGGAATTCTGACGACTGAGATGTTTCACTTCTTCCTGTGCTACACACGAATTGAAGAACTGTTTGAAAAATGTCTCGGCTGTTCAGCCTCTCTCCTTCCAACTCTTGTAGGACTGCACTTTGCTGAGGACATAGACATAGGCACAGAGTAAGACAACATTTTTATTTGTAATTTTATTTTTGCGGACATTGCTGATTTCACTATGCTGAATTCTTTGTATTTACAATTATTATGCATCATACATGTCATTACAAGTATCATATATGTGTAATGATATCATTTGTATTGTTTAATGTAATATACATTGTGTTAGAGGCCTCATGTACATCAATAGCCAGTGTTACGTCATTTCTGTGGACGTCAAATTCGCCTCACCTCCAGTTTGTCTGGAGTAAAGTTCACTTGATTACGTCCAGCTTTACGTCAGTCAGTAAAGTCACTTAAATCTAAATAAAAGGACGTGAAGTAAATAAATTTTCACTTAAAATATTTAAAACAAGTAAAGTACATAGAAATTAACAATATAAGAAAAAGGAAGCTAAAACAAATAATAATAATAATAATAATAATAATAATAATAATAATAATAATAATAATAATAATAAATAATAATAATAATAATAATAATAATAATAAATAAAAATAATAATAATAATAATAATAATAATAATAATAAAATAATAATAATAATAATAATAATAACAATAATAATAACAATGATTATAATAATAAATAAATAAATAAATAAAAACAAATAAATAATAAATACAATACAGTAAGTATGTAGATAAAATAAAACATTTCAATCAAATAACCGACATTACGTAGTTCTTCCGTGTTGTCGCCGGTTTTCATTCAAAACAAAGTTTGAGATAAATTAACCTTCAGAAATTAAAATTATCTTTAAAATTTTAATTCCTTAACGAGAGATATTCTTCCGTGTCTTGTTTACGCTAACTGTTAAATGACATCAAACAAAATTATTATTAAATGATGTTATTTGCCTGGTTAAATCCAGTATTAATTTAGAAATCTAAAGATAATCAATTTATTTCTCTGTGTTACAGAAAACTGTTGCTTGATGGAATTTTTGTTTGAGTTAATTCTGTGACCCTTCGCTGGAAAGTAGCTAAAACTCCAAGCACTTTAAACCTGAAAGGTGATTTGTATTCGTTTTGTATTATAATTTTCAACTATTTCAGTTTATAGATTAACTTATTATTTATTTACTGTGTTTGTCACCAGTAAACAAATATCAAAAGATAAAGTTTCCTGTTTGTGGTGACACTGTTCTGTGTTATTTCAGGCAGCCCTGTTCTAACTGAAGCATTAAAGGGAATATTTTCAGTTCCGGACAAGTTTCCTCTCGACGAAATCGCCAGAAAAGACAGCAGACTCAATGTACAGCTTGAAGAAACAAAACGTATGATGCTAAACAGACTGCTCACCTTCTGTGATGATCAGTGTGAGTAAATCAATCAATCAGTGCTTGCTTGGATCAGTGTGAGTAGATTGATCAATATCTGTATGTGTTTATAGATGTTTGCATTAATATTTGCATATTTGCACATTTGCACATTTGACTCAAAAAGAATTGAACTGCTGTTATTGTAAACTTTCAGTTGATTAAGAACAATTACATTGATATCAGTGTAAATATGTAAATGAATATGCTAAAATAAAATGATTGTGTTCTTTTCAGTTCAAGATCTTTAATAAAATTTTGAACATTTTATTCTAATAATAAAAACAGAAAACAGAATGAACTTAAATGGTAATAAAATTGTAATTCTAAACAAAAAAGCCGAACCAACACAGTGATGATTAAAGCAAATATTACATGGACAGACTGATTAAATCACTGAAAACATTTGAGTGTATGCTCAGTCCTATTTATGTAAATTACATGCATTTCCTTTTCCTTTTTAATTTAAATTTATTTAATTTAATTTAATTTAATTTTATATTTTATTTGTAGCATCTGAATTTATCAAACAGAATTTTTCAGAGATTGTCAAACCAGGTAAGTTTGTTTTGTTTCTCAAGTTAATTATTCCTGTTACTGTTTGTTTCACATCTGTGTAATATTTTATTAGCCTATATTCAGAGAAATCATTATTTTTAACAGATTCTAGAGAGAAGAGTGAAAGAAAACACCAGGATGAAATTGTGGTAAGTACATAGATGTGAATACATTAAAACACAGAGATGTGTTCATACATACATACATGTATGTCCATGTGTGTATTTGTGTGTTTGTATGTATGTACGTATCTGTATCTGTGTACGAACGGACGTATATATGTATGTTCCTTTGTATTTAGGAATAAATATTCTGTTGTTTTGAGTATTTATGACTGCACAGTACTCGATAACGCACTGGCGCTGAGGGTCAAAGTCCAGTCTCGACCTCATAAACCCGCCAGAGGCCGCTGACAAGTCTTGAACCCATTCATTCACACCCAGGAGTCAGACAATGATACCATTTAGTCAGTGAAACATTGCTTGTGTGTATGCATGCGTGGGAGTGAGTGGGAGGCAGGGACAGATTAAGGTTTATGTATGTATGTTATTTATGTATACATTTAGGAATGAATGTTCTGTTGTCTTAAAGAGTGGAGAACGCGACCTCATAAAACCCTGTCAGATACCGCTGACAAGTCTTGAACCCATTCATGCACACTCAGGACTTCCCGAACAACATCTAAATAATTTGAAATTATAAATTTTACAATTTTGTCTGTTGACATTTCTGTTCCTGTCTCTACAGTGTCAGCAAACCAAACTGTGAAGCTGACATCCAGTTCAACTCAAATATTATTCAGAGCTTGAAGGTGTACACACGTGAGGGCATCAACTTTATTTTTATTATCACAATCTGCTTCTTCTTCTTCTTTTTCTTTTTCTTTTGTTTTAGCTGGAGGGTGTCTGTCCCTTGCTGTTTTATGTGTGTGCGTGTGTGTCCCTTGCTGTTTCTGTGTGTGTGTGTGTGTGTCTGTGTGTGTGTGTGTGTGTGTGTTTGTGTGTGTGTGTGTATTGTGTATAAAATCTGTTGTTATTTTACAGACTACCACTCTGACAGAAACTGAGAAATCTTTTCACGTGAAATTCAAGATGGATGACAAATTCTGTTTTGGTAACTTCAGCCTCGACTACACAGACAACAACAGGAAAGACAACTTTTGTTTTAAATTTAGTCAGGGGAGGTAATGTTTAAATCATGTTACAACAAATAATTATTTGTTATATATAGATTTAAAACTAATAATATTTAGAAACTGCAATATTTACTTCTTCACATAAATCAAATAAATAGATGAATGTAAAAATAAATAAAGTCCATGAATACATGTTTACATAATAATGAAAATAAAGATGAAAACACTGATGATGATGATAATGATAATGATGATAATGATGCTAATGATCAAAATTAATGAATTTAATAATGACGATAATGGTAATGATGATAATAATAATGACGATGATAATCATGATAATATTATAATGATAATAACAGCAATGATAGTTATGATGATGATGATGATTATTATTCTACAGTAAAGAACTGAGTCACTCGTGTCAACTTTCCTGTGCGATTTTGCTGTCAGACTCTAAAGTCAAGTTACAAAGGAAAGTTGGTGAAGTGACCTGTGACCTGACCAAAGACTTACCTTTGACCTCTGGAGAAGTGATCCTGCCATTCAGACCCCTGTTTGATGATGTAAACAAAGAACCAGACTATGAGAAGTCAGAGCAAAGTGATCAGCTTCTGTATGAAGTAAATCTACATCGAGTTTTTCCTCGTTCAGAGAGGTCGCTGGAAAACACAGCAGACATGAATGCCTGGAACATCCTCAAAGAAATTCTCTTCAGCATATTTGTTGAATACAATTCATCTCCATCTGTAAGACATTGTTTATATTTTACAACACAAACATACAATACTGTCTGTAAATCTAAAAACAACTAAATTCTTGTTTATATTTCACAACACAGATATAAAATATGGTTTATATTTCACAACACAGATAAAAATTGTTTATATTTCACAACACAGATATAAAACATTGTTTATATTTCACAACACATAAAATATTGTATAAATGTCACAAATATAAAATAATATTTGTATTTAAAAAATCATAAGTGTAAATTTGAATGTGTCATTTTAACAACACAGTGAATTTTTCAGCACAAGACAATGTTGGTGATGAAAGACACGAATACTCCAAGTATGATCTTGTCTGTGGATTACTTCAAACTGATCCATGGACTTCCTACTCTGATTGTCAAGTGGATTGATTTTGATCAAGAAACACACAAAGAAAACAAGAGTGAAACTACACACACAGAGATGATGACAGCCATTTTTCAGTCACGTGATCTTCCTAGAATTTACAACCTAGAGAAACTGACGAAGGTAGAATTGGCAAAGTGAATCCTTGTTCATTGCCAAACTTTCCTGTTAATAAATATTGAAAATAAATAACATACATACATACATACATAGAGAGAGAGAGAGAGAGAGAGAGAGAGAGAGAGAGAGAGAGAGAGAGAGAGAGAGAGAGAGAGAGAGAGAGAGAGAGAGAGAGAGAGAGAGAGGGATTGATATGTTATACAGGAAGAGCAGATGAAAGAAATCTAAATACTACAATTGTTTACAAACTATATTTTCAGATTACAAGTGAATACGACAGAGCATTTGGCCTTCTGAGAAAAATACTTTCACTGAATTCAAAACGCATGAAGCAGTCGTGTGAACAGAACGTCATTCTGCCATGGAAAAATTCTTTTATTCGGCCCAGATATCCTTTTATGCCACTGATTGTGTATAAATTAATTGCAGATTCAAAAATAACTCACTTACAAGATCCTATTGGTATGTTTATTTATACTTTTACACATTATATTTTTATATAATATTTCTAATTGATAAATATATTTACCTAATGTCAAAATTTTAATCATTTAAACAGATGGTTGGAATGATAAAGAAGGACAAATATATATATATATATATCATCATCAGAATTCATAGTACGCATTACTATCTCAGATCTAAAACTGTTATTTTTAAAAGCAAGAGAGAAACAAGTTGTAACAGATTAAGAAATTTGTATCAAAAATTCTGAATCTTTCCTCAGTTTCGTAACACTGAACTAATTTCACTGAAAGATGAGTTATCTGTTTTTCAGAATTTCTGCTTGCCGCCACAGCGAATAGGTATCCTGGACTCTGTAGACTTGAAAGATTTCGTAAATGTTTTGGACTGGATATCTCTTGGTATACAAATCCGCGTTTACGTCGAGAATTCCAGCTGGTGTTTTGTAGCAGCTGTTGTGTGAGTGGTGTTACTTGTAAACAATGTGAACGTTGTCGCTCTGTGTTTTACTGCAGCAAGAAATGTCAGTTACAAGACAGGAATGAACACAAAAAAATCTGCAGAAAACCATCGTCTTAACTGTGAAAACGTAAACTATTCATCTTAACTGTGAAACTGTAAACTATCCATCTTAACTGTGAAAATGTAATTTTCATCTTACTTGTGAAAAGATACATTTTTCATATTAACTATTCAATTTAACTCTGAAAATGTAAATCTTCAACTTAACTGTGAAAATCTAAACTCTTGATCTTAACTGTGAAAATGTAAACTATTTGTTTAACTGTGAACTTAAATCTTAATTGTGGAAATGTAAACTGTTGATCTTTATTGTGAAAATGTAAACTTTTAATCTGAACTATTCATGAATGCGAAAACGTAACCCATTCACTTAACTGCGAATAGGTAAACATTTTAGCTCAACTGTAAAACTGTAAACGTTTCATTTTACCTCTGAAATGTTAACTTCTCATCCTAACTGTGAAACTGTAATATTACAGTGAAATGTGGTGTATGTTTATGTAACATTAACATATTTCTGTTACTTTTTATATGGTATATAATTTTATTTGATACCTGAACGCTGAGCTATGATGACCAATCTATAAATAACTAATGATACAAAGTAGAATAAAGTAATGGCAAAATGTAAGAATTAAAATTCTGTAAATATATATATATAGAAAAGAAACTTAGTAAAAAATTCAGAAGTAATATATGGTGAACGTTTTGTTTCCAAAAGTATTTCTGAATTTATTAAAGTAAGTTATCATGTGTTTAGTTTAGTCTAAATATTTTAATTGTTTCAGTAATGTAGTAGATGACCACTTTGCCACATCAAAACTGTGTTATGTGCTTGTTTTATGTTAATTATTTCAGTTACTTGTACTTAAGGAGCGTACTTCGCTCGTATGTTTTTACAACACCTGACTTTGGTTGAATAGACTTTTATTTTTTCTTATCATAACTGGGACATGCAGTTAGTTATAAATCAGTTGATTATTATTGTATATTTTATATTTTTAAAAATAAACCCATAATATTTGTTTTAATATCGTTACAGCGTTGTGTTTTTGTTTTGTGAAAAGAGAATAACAAACACAGACAACAAAGAGGAACATTATTGTAATACATATAGCAATTTTATAATCATTTATATCAGCATTACAAATATTTCAATGTACTTAGTATATAGTTACTTATCTAATTATAATGTGGTTAGATATGTAAATTTCCTTGAAAAAAAAAAAAAATAATAAATAGTTTGTTATGAGAGATGAAGTTAATAAATTTCATTAAAATGTTTATATCTTTGTCTTTAATTAGAAAAAATAATAAAATAAATTTTAAATGAAATCAACTGTAATTATTGCAATAAGCATTGTTGCATTTCTAAAGTGTGCGTATGTATGTATGTATGTGCGTGTGTGTGTATTTCTATGTACTCATGTATAACCATGTGTATACGTGAAAGTATGTGTGTGTGTATGTATATGTGTTTATGTGTGTGTAAGTGTGTTTGTGCATGTGTGTGTCTACGTGTGTATGTAATGTGAGATGTACTCAAATATGGTAATATTTTTGCTTTTGATAAAAAACTAAACATCATGAAGTGAGTTTAACAGCTAAAAGAGTAAAAACCTGTACATACACACACAGGCTGATATTGACTGTTATTTTTAATTTAGTAACAACAGCTTCTCTATAACAATTCTTTACATAAACACGACATCACGTACCATGCATTTTGACAAACCTGTCAAAATATAAAAACTAGTGTAGAGCAGTATTCTGCACTACAGTGACAAAAATCAGTGAACACTAATAAAATATTAAAAATATTTATTAAACAACACACAGGTCAAATGACCTTTTTGTTTTGTTCCAAACTTTCTGACTTTGTTTTAAAATTTTCTATTTCTTTGTGAATGTCTGACTCAGAATTTCTAAAAATGTGTAAATGAGAATCTTCTCTTTCTCTTTGTTGTTTCTTGACTGTTTTTTCATGTTTAGTTGACAAACATTATCAAAATCATCGCGTTCAGTATGAAACATGTCATCATTTATTTCTTTTTGTGCTAGTTCTGCGAATATATCAGTTATCTTCCCTTCACTTATCTGTTTCTCTAGTCTCTTTGTTGCCATGGAGAACATGTACTCTGACGGATCGACTCCGTATACCTTTCCAGAACCATCTAGAAATAAAACATCAACAAAGTTACCTAAGTTGACAAGATGTAATTTAATTTAAATAAAATAAATGTAGTCCATTTTTTCACTTTTATTTACATCATTTTAAATTAAGAGGTTATTATTTCTGTTATTATTTCTGTTCTTGTTGTTATTATTATAACGACCGTTGTTGTTGTTATTGTTTATTTATTTGTTTATTTACTGAGATGAAAAATGCCATTAACAGAACATTATTCTTATTGTTGTTGTTGTTGTTGTTATTATTATAACGACCGTTGTTGTTGTTATTGTTATAATTTATTTGTTTATTTACTGAGATGAAAAATGCCATTAACAGAACATTATTATTATTGTTGTTATTGTTGTTGTTGTTGTTATTATTATTACTATTATTATTATTGTTACCCTTGTTTTTTTTTGTTTTTATAAAGATAAAATATGTCCATTTTAAAAAACGGACAAAATATGGACACAGTTCCAAAACAATGACAAAATATTGACACAAAGTTATAAATAAACGAACAGACAAAATATGGACACAGTTAATACAAAAAGAGTGACAAAATATTGACACAAAGTTATAAATAAACGAACAGACAAAATATGGACAAACAGTTAAATACAAACTGACGGACAAAATATGGACACAAAGTTAAATAACAACGAAGAGATTAAATATGGACACAATTAATACAAACTGCCAGGCAACATATAAACATGAGTAAAATACAAACCAACAGACAAAATGCTGATATGCAGCTAACTACGAATTCACAGAAAATAAGAATAACTGCACAGAGAATGAGAAGAGTGTACATTATGACAGTTTTCTACTT
>CM022668.1:2146069-2185288 GCA_012295275.1 Chrysomallon squamiferum | reverse complement strand
TTTATTTCTAGATGGTTCTGGAAAGGTATACGGAGTCGATCCATCAGAGTACATGTTCTCCATGGCAACAAAGAAACTAGAGAAACAGATAAGTGAAGGGAAGATAACTGATATATTCATAGAACTAACACAAAAAAATAAATGATGACATGTTTCATACTGAACGCGATAAGTCAACAAAACTTTAAAAAAACTGTCAAGAAACAACAGAGAGAAAGAGAAGATTCTCATTTACACATTTTTAAAAATTCTAAGTCAGACATTCACAAAGAAATAGAAAATTCGAAAACAATGTCAGAATGTCTGGAATAAAACAAAAAGGTCATTTGACCTGTGTGTTGTTTAATAAATATTTTTAATATTTTATTAGTGTTGACTGATTTTTGTCACTGTAGTGCAGAATACTGCTGTACACCAGTTTTTATATTTTGACTGGTTTTTCAAAATGCATGGTATGTGATGTCGTGTTTATGTAAAGAATTATTATAGAGAAGCTGTTGTTACTAAATTAAAAATAACAGTCAATATCAGCCTGTGTGTGTATGTACAGGTTTTTACTCTTTTAGCTGTTAAATTCACTTCATGATGTTTAGTTTTTTATCAAAAGCAAAAATATTACCATATTTGAGTCCATCTCACATTACATACACACGTATACACACACATGCACAAACACACTTACACACACATAAACACATATACATACACACACACATACACAGACGTATACACATGGTTATACCTGAGTACATAGAAATACACACACAGAAACACACGCACATACATATATACATACGCACACTTTAGAAATGCAACAATGCTTATTTCAATAATTACAGTTGATTTCATTTAAAATTTATTTTATTATTTTTTCTAATTAAAGACAAAGATATAAAAAATGTAATGAAATTTATTAACTTCATGTCTCATAATAAACTATTTATTTATTTTATTTTTTCTTCAAGGAAATTTACATATCTAACCACATTATAATTAGATAAGTAACTATATACTAAGTACATTGAAATATTTGTAATGCTGATATAAATGATTATAAAATTGCTACATGTATTACAATAATGTTCCTCTTTGTTGTCTGTGTTTGTTATTCTCTTTTCACAAAACAAAAACACAGAGCTGTAACGATATTAAAACAAATATTATAGGTTTATTTTTTAAAACATAAAATATACAATAATAATCAACTGATTTATAACTAATTGCATGTCCCAGTTATGATAAGAAAAAATAAAAGTCTATTCAACCAAAGTCAGGTGTTGTAAGAACACACGAGCGAAGTACGCTCCTTAAGTACAAGTAACTGAAATAATTAACATAAAACAAGCACATAACACAGTTTTGATGTGGCAAAGTGGTCATCTACTACATTACTGAAACAATTAAAATATTTAGACTAACTAAACTAAACACATGAAAAGTTATTTTAATAAAAGAACAAATACTTTTGGAAACAAAACGTTCACCATATATTACTTCTGAATTTTTTACTAAGTTTCTTTTCTATATATATATATATATATATATTAAAAAATGTATATTTACAGAATTTTAATTCTTACATTTTGCCATTACTTTATTCTACCTTGTGTCATTAGTTATTTATAGATTGGTCATCATAGCTCAGCGTTCAAGTATCAGATAAAATTATATACCTTATAAAAAGTAACAGAAATGTGTTAATGTTACATAAACATACACCACATTTCACTGTAATATTACAGTTTCACAGTTAGGATGAGAAGTTAACATTTCAGTGGTAAAATGAAACGTTTACAGTTTTACAGTTGAGGTAAAATGTTTACATATTCGCAGTTAAGAATAATTCAGATTAAAAGTTTACATTTTCACAATAAAGATTAACAGTTTACATTTCCACAATTAAGATTTAAGTTCACATCTTCACAGTTAAACAAATAGTTTACATTTTCACAGTTAAGATCAAGTGTTTAGATTTTCATAGTTAAGTTGAAGATTTACATTTTCAGAGTTAAATTGAATAGTTAATTTGAAAAATGTATCTTTTCACAAGTAAGATGAAAATTACATTTTCACAGTTAAGATGGATAGTTTACAGTTTCACAGTTAAGATGAATAGTTTACGTTTTCAGTTAAGACGATGGTTTTCTGCAGATTTTTTTGTGTTCATTCCTGTCTTTTCTCTGACATTGCATGCTGCAGTAAAACACAGAGCGACAACGTGCACATCCTTTATGTGCACCACTCACACAACAGCTGCTACAAAACACCAGCTGGAACTCTCGACTTAAACGCGGATTTATACACCAAGAGATATCCAGTCCAAAACATTTACGAAATCTTTCAGTTCTAGAGATTCCAGGATACCTATTCGCTGTGGCGGCAAGCAGAGTTTCTGAAAAACAGATAACTCATCTTTGAGTCAAATTAGTTCAGTGTTACAAAACTCAGAAAATATTCAGAATATTTGATACAAATTTCTTAATCTGTTACAACTTGTTTCTCTCTTGGTTTTAAAAATAACAGTTTTAGATCTGAAGTAGTAATGCGTGCTATGAATTCTGGTGATGATATATATATGTATTTATCCTTCTTTATCATTCCAACCATCTGTCACAATGACAATGACTTAGAGATATACAGATTGTAAAGCAGTCTAAATGATTAAAATTTTGACATTCGGTAAATATATTTATCAATTAGAAATAGTATATAAAAATATAATGTGTAAAAGTATAAATAAACATACCAATAGGATCCTGTAAGTTAGTTATTCTTAAATCTGCAATTAATTTATAGACAACCAGTAGCATAAAAGGATATCTGGGCCGAATAAAACAATTTTGCCATGGCAGAATGACGTTCTGTTCACACGACTGCTTCATGCGTTTTGAATTCAGTGAAAGTATTTTTCTCAGAAGGGCAAATGCTCTGTGGTATTCACTTGTAATCTGAAAATAGAGTTTGTAAACAATTGTAGTATTTAGATTTCTTTCATCTGCTCTTCCTGTATAACATACCAATCCCCCTCTCTCTCTCTCTCTCTCTCTCTCTCTCTCTCTCTCTCTCTCTCTCTCTCTCTCTCTCTCTCTCTCTCTCTCTCTCTCTCTCTGTATATATTTTATTTATTTTCAAACTTTATTAACAGGAAAGTTTGACAATGAACAAGGATTCACTTTGCCAATTCTACCTTCGTCAGTTCCTCTAGGTTGTAAATTCTAGGAAGATCACGTGACTGAAAAATGGGTGTCATCATCTCTGTGTGTGTAGTTTCACTCTTGTTTTCTTTGTGTGTTTCTTGATCAAAATCAATCCACTTGGCAATCAGAGTAGGAAGTCCATGGATCGGTTTGAAGTAATCCACAGACAAGATCATACTTGGAGTATTCGTGTCTTTCATCACCAACATTGTCTTGTGCTGAAATAGTCAGTGTGTTGTTAAAATGACACATTCAAATTTACACTTATGATTTTTTAAATACAAATATTATTTTATATTTGTGACATTTATACAATATTTTATGTGTTGTGAAATATAAACAATATTCTATTTGTATTGTGAATATAAACAATATTATATATATGTATTGTGAACTATAAACAATATTATGTCTGTATTGTGAACTATAAACAATGTTTTATATCTGTATTGTGAACTATAAACAATGTTTTATATCTGTATTGTGAACTATAAACAATGTTTTGTATCTGTATGTTGAAGTATAAACAAGATTTATCTGTATTGTGAAATATAAACAAGATTTTATATCTGAGTTGTGAAATATAAACAAGATTTTATATCTGAGTTGTGAAATATAAACAAGAATTTAGTTGTTTCTAGATTTACAGACAGTATTGTATATTTGTGTTGTAAAATATAGACAATGTCTCACAGATGGAGATGAATTGTATTCAACAAATATGCTGAAGAGAATTTCTTTGAGGATGTTCCAGGCATTCATGTTTGCTGTGTTTTCCAGCGACCTCTCTGTACAAGGAAAAACTCGATGTAGATTTACTTCATACAGAAGCTGATCACTTTGCTCTGACTTCTCATAGTCTGGTTCTTTGTTTACATCATCAAACAGGGGTCTGAATGGCAGAATCGCTTCTCCAGAGGTCAAAGGTAAGTCTTTGGTGAGGTCACAGGTCACTTCACCAACTTTCCTTTGTAACTTGACTTTAGAGTCTGACAGCAAAACTGCACAGGAAAGTTGACACGAGTGACTCAGTTCTTTACTGTAGAATAATCATCATCATCATCATAATCATCATAATACCTATCATTGCTGTCATTATCATCATCATCCTTGTCAGCATTCACATTGTGATTATCTTCATTATTAAATTCATCATCATTTTTATCATTAGCATCCTCATCATTATCATCCATGTCATCATTAGTATCATTACCATCATTATTGTCATTATTATCTAAACAGTATTTTAGTTTATTTGTGTTTACATATATTCATCTATTTATTTATTTAAACGTGAAGAAGTAAATGTTATTCCAATTTTTATTTATATAAAAGAAATACTTATTTGTTATATTATGTTTAAACATTACCTCCCCTGACTAAATTTAAAACAAAAGTTGTCTTTCCTGTTGTTGTCTGTGTAGTCGAGGCTGAAGTTACCAAAACAGAATTTGTCATCCATCTTGAATTTCACCCGAAAAAATTTCTCAGTTTCTGTCAGAGTGGTAATCTGTAAAATAAAAACAAATTTTAAACACAACACACACACACACACAAACCCAGAAACACACTCACACACACATACATACATATACTCACACACATACACTCACTTACGCACACACACTTAACCAGCAACGGACAGAAACCCTCCAGCTAAAGCAAAGAAAAAGAAGAAGAAGAAAAAAAGAAGAAGAAGCAGATTGTGATAATAATAATAAATACAGTGATAATTATCACGTGTGTACACCTTCAAGCTCTGAATAATATTTGAGTTGAACTGGATGTCAGCTTCACCGTTTGGTTTGCTGACACTGTAGAGACAGGAACAGAAACGTCAACAGAACAAATTGTAAAATTTATAATTTCAGATTATTTAGATGTTGTTTCGGAAACCTTTCTTTATCTAAACCTTAATCTATCTCTGCCTCCCACTCAGTCGCACGCACGCATTCACACAAGCAATGTTTCACTGACTAAATGGTATCATTGTCTGACTCCTGGGTGTGCATGAATGGGTTCAAGACTTGTCAGCGGCCTCTGGCGGGGTTTATGAGGTCGAGACTGGACTTTGACCCTCTGCGCCAGTGCGTTATCGAGTACTGTGCAGTCATAAATACTCAAAACAACAGAATATTTATTCCTAAATACAAAGGAACATACATATATACGTCCGTTCATACACAGATACGTACATACATACAAACACACAAATACACACATGGACATACATGTATGTATGTATGAACACATCTCTGTATTTTAATGTATTCACATCTATGTACTTACCACAAGTGTGTATCTTTGCCTAAGTGTGTATCTCTCCTCTGTCTCTGCCCCTCTCTGTCTCTCTGTGTACGACTGTCTGTCCTTGTCTGTACACGAATGTCTGTCGGTCTCTCTGCATCCTCGATGCTTCTCCATTACATATTTTCTGTGTCTCTTTATCTGCTTCCTTCTGTCTCAAGTTGTCTCTCTATATTACTGTGTCCGTGTATCTGTCTCTATTAATGTGTGTCTCTATATTTTTGTCTGACACTGTCTGTTGCTGTTTGTCTGATTCTTTCTGTCTCTCTGTGTGTATGCCTGTTGTTCTCTGTCTTTTTTCTGTCTGTCTATCTGCAGCTGTCTGTCTGTCTATCCGTCTCTCTACCTGTCTGTGTTTTTGTCTCTTTTTTCTTTGATAGTTTACGTGTATTTCAGCTCACCTAGATAAATCGATGTCAAATGCAAGAAATAAGTTGCAGGTTATTTTATCATAAATGAAACTGAAAAATGTTAGGTTCGCCGAGCAACATTTGATGATTTCATCTCGTGTCTTCCCTCCCAGATTGATTCCTGTTACACCTAATTCTACGAAATCTTTTACTTCCTGGTGACACAAGTCAAACAGTTCACCACTTTGTAATCTGGGATTCTGCTTAGTAAATCTATCCAGGAGTCTTCCAGCGGAATGATCTGGAAAAAGTTCTTGTTGGTCTTTGTACATATCAAACAGAGCATGATATCTTATCTTCATTAGTTCCTCAGCTGGCTTTTTTAGGTCATTAAGCCAGACAACAAACAATGAAATCATCGAGAACTTTGTTTTGTAATCACAGGACACACACAACTCAGAAAAGTCCATGTTAACCAGGATGCTCAGTATTTTGTGAAGTCTTTCGCTGTGCTCCTTCGACAAGAAGGCGTCATACCAAACAGCCCAAATAAACTTCATATCTTCTTCTTTCTCAGGGTCAATCTCACTGATAATGTACAGCAAGAGCACACCTCGACACAAAATACCTGTTTGCCAATCGTTCAGATGAAAGGAAATGTTCTGCGGACAGATGTTATTGTTATGTAAAAGAGAAATCGTGTAGAGAATGTTGCGGATGTCTCCACATCCAAGCAACAAGAAGCTGACATCATCAGGAACGTTGCAGCCAACTGTTAAATCTTTAGGTGGAGTATTTCCAACAGGATAGTAAGCTACTACACCTAAACAACAAATGTTTTCATGACAACCTTAAATTGTATTTTAGTTTAGCAATCATTGCAAATAATAATAATAATAATAATAATAATAATAATAATAATAATAATAATGATGATGATGATGATGATGATGATGATGATAATAATAGTAGTAATAACGATAAGAACAAGAACAACAACAACAATAATAATAAACATAATATATTTACGTAGAGGTGCCGGCATGTTTTGTTTTGATCTTACTGTGACAGTGAGACTGAAAGTGAAATTTATATTAAATGATTAACAAGAAATTCAAAGTGAAAGTAAAAGTTTACAGACATGTGTGTATTCGTGTAAACAGCTCATATATGTTGTGTTATTGTGTGTATTCGATGTATTTGTATTTATATTTATGTTCATGTACATGCTTGTGTGTGTGTATGTATGTATGTATGTATGTATGTATTTATGCATGTATCCTTTCTAAAAAATTCAATAACATTTTGTGACAGTTAATACCAATACCCTTCTAGAAACCAATACCTTTGAAAAATAAATTTAAAACTATTTTAAACACTATTCAGGAGATATCCTTTCTCAAAGTCTATAAAAAACATAAAAAGAAAAAAAAAAGTTCCAAAATGTTTGTAAAACTTGACATATCCTTTAAAAACGTCTTAAAACTTTTCCGTACTTTTTATTGAATTAATTTGTAAATCCTGTTGATAGGCGTGTTATTCCAAAATCGCGTAGAGACTAAAATGTCTTTTAGACTCGGGTTTTTTCTGTAAGCTATGACGTCACGTTCTGTTAGTGGATTTTTCACAGTAGTCTGTAAGTTAAAATATTCTCCTGCATAATTGTACCAACGTCAACGTTGCGGCGGTTGCAAAGTTTTTTTTTAAATTATTTTATCTCTGTCTTTACATTGGAATGGAATGGGAAAAAATGAACGTGCTAATCAGAGCAAGCTGTTGTGAAGCACGTCTGCGACGGGCAAGCTTTCTGACAGGTCAGCGGGCGTGTCCGTCGAAGATTCTTTACATTTGCCCGAGTCAACTTTTATTCCAAATAGTTTTAGGGTTTTTAACGTGCGAATCCAAAACGCTTCTCGTTCATGTCTCGAGAAATTGACTTGAGACATGGCGTTTGTTCTATTTCAAAATTATTTTCCAATATATGACGAGGTAGGTTAAAGTATTTGGCGAGAGCAATATCAACTTTATGCCTAATATCGTATTTGTAACAACCAGTTCTAACTCGTAACATATTGTGTGTTTGGCCGAAGTACTGTTTTTTACACAAGTTGCATCTTATGAAATACACAACATTTTTGGAATCGCAGTCCAGGTTAGTTCGGATTTGATGTTCACTTTTTGTTTGTTCGCTGTTGAACTTAGACTGAGATTTTATTATGTCGTGAAGCCTCAATCTGGTGTTTACAAAAATATTTTGTAAACTAAGTAATTTGATTGTTCATATTGTATACCTTTGTAAATTGTTACATCCAAAATTCTACCGTTTGATCTGATATTGTCGCCGTAAGTTTTATATTATCATTTTGTTGATTTAATAATCGAAAATATTTCCAATATTCGTCTTTAGAATGTTGTCAAATAATAAGACTGTCATCTAAATATCTGAGATATAAAAATGGTTTCTTGATTGCTGTGTTTAGAGCCGATTCTTCTCATTCTCAGATGTAAATGGAGGCAACATTTGGACTGAAACGCTTGCTCATGAAGCACGCACAAACCTGCTGACACATTTCCACGTTGTATTCAAAGTCTTTACCCTTTAGCTTAATTCAGGTAATTTCATGATACTTTCTGCTGGTCTGTCTCTATCTGGATATTTTCATACGATCTCTCAACTGATTCTATGCCCGCATCGATGTTTATGTTTGAGTGCATGAAATCAGCTTCCAGGGAGACTAAAAAGGAGTTTCGTGATACTTTTGTTCTAGATATTTTAGATAAAAGATCATCTTTATTTTTAACAAAACTAGCATGTCAATTTGCAACTGGTTTTAAATAAGAATCAGTGTATTAAGAATCAATGTAATAAATGTTGTAAGATTCTGATCCACAATAAGAGATGATTGGTCGACCTGGTGGTGTGTTGATATCTGTCCATGTTTCCACTGTCTTGTGTATTTTGGGGAGGAAATAAAATGTCCTAGTCTGAAAATCAAATCGTGATGCTATGTAGTTCATCTCTTTTTTCTTTATGTGACCCTCTTCCTGCACACGAACAACAATTCTGTTGAATTTATTTTTGTTGGTTGGCCAAATGCCTTCGTCCAATTTTTTATAATATTTCGTGTTATTTAGTTGTCTGTGGGCTTCGTGGATGTAATTTTCTCTTGACAAAATAACAGTTGCTGATCCTTTGTCTGCCAGTTTGATTATTATTTTGTGATTTTTGCATAGATTGTTGAAAGCACGTCGTTCCATGACCGAGAGATTTTGTTATCAGGTGTCCAATGAATTTCCTGTGAATGGTTATTTTTCTCAACTTGAGTTTGTAAAATAATCGGCTGATTTCATCTTATGTTAAAAAATAACCGTCATCGAGAAGACCTTCTAAACCAGTTTGGGTTGAGGGGTGGGAACAAAGTTAAGGCCTCGGTTCAGTACTGACTTAACGGCGGTTGTGAGAAAGTTATCGTTTCCTGTTAGATTTACGATGTTTGTACCTAACCCTATATTATGGTGGTTATTACCTTTACCTGAACTTACTTTAAATTTTAGTTATTTAGCCAATATTTAGATATATATTCTGTTGGCCGTCCCTTCGGTCCAGTAGATAAGATCCTGGATCATTTGAAACTCGTTGTTTGGGATTACTGATAGTAGGTTTATACCCCTTAGAGTTTTGGCAGCCAAATGTATTTGTTTTCAGACGAGATTTTTGATTAGCCTAAATTTATCATGTTTCTTAACTGGTTTGTGCTGGTTGACCGATTTTGGTCCTTGCTGTTTATTCCTATATTTAAGATTATGTTTTCTGTCTGCAACTTGCTTTTATGGTTAACGACCATTGTCCTAAAGTGATTAAAGTTGGCGCCTGGATAGCATTCCACTTGGTCTTGACAATGCACATGTACATTAACCTGTGATAGATTTGATGAGCCAACAATCTTAAGAATTTCAGGCAAGCGCCACTGTGTTTTATCAGACCCAGTGTGTCTCTCTTTACAAAATTTAGACAGTCTAAATGTGGGAGATTTTAAGGCTTGGACGAATGATTTAAGTGGTTCATTAACTTCAGGAGCGGCGCGTGGAACTTGAGCTTAGTTTTAGGAATTGGCGGGTAGCCTTTAAGTCTGGACGTTTACACGGAGTACTCAGCCCGTTTTGGTCTACTTGCATGGGCGGTACCAGTTTGGGGGCTGCGATTCTTCACTCTATTTTTTGATTCCTTTGGGGGTAGCCCAGAAACAACAACAAAAAAATCCGATGTCGTACAATCCGATAATTTTGTTTTGTAATTTTTTCTTCCTCACTTTAACATATTATATTTAGCTTTATCCAAATCTCACTTACTGACTGAACCAAAACAACTGATTATTTTGGCCTTAAGAATTTTCAGGGAATTGACATAATGCTTGATTAATAAGTTTATGTCTGAGCTGCCCAGTTTTAGTTTAGGTTCAAATCAAAAGTCACATATTGATTTTAAGTCCGGTTTTATAAAATAACTTAATTATTTTAGTTTTCTTTAAAGGGCTAGAGGGAGAGTAGATTTGGCGAGATATGATGTATGTACTGCAGAACGCCATACATCAGCTTTACTAAACTTGGCAGAAGGTTTGTTTTCTTGCTTTTTGATTTTTGGCATTCTGTTTTGCCATGTTTTCAAAGGTGAATATATATACACACAAAAGAAGGAAAAAAAATATATACAGCAAAACAAAATTACAAGTAGATAACCACACACAACAAAAGTACAAGTAGATAAGTATGTACTTACAAAAAAGAAACAATGTTTACACTGTCTGGCTGGCATTATCTCTGCATGAATGTATTATTTGTATGTATGTCTGTCAGTACATATGTATGTATGTATGTATGTATGCATGTGTGTATGTATGTTATTATGTATGCGTGTATATATGTATGTATGAATGTATGTGTGTATGTATGTGTGTGTGTGTATGTATGTGTGTATGTATGTGTGTATGTATGTGTGTATGTATGTATGTGTGTATGTATGTATGTATGTATATGTATGTACGTGTTTCTGTCTAAACATGTATATCTAATATATGTGTTTGTCTGATGCAATATATATGCGCATAGTTTCGTCTTTCAGTAGGAAAAAATAAGTATTGTGACCTACATTTGATGTTTGCTTACGAGAACTGATGCATAACGAGAAATGAAATTATAAAAATGATTTATTCATGAAGACTACAAAATATTTAATTAACAGGTAACTTACCTTGCTGCAGGTTCGAGTCTTCACGTCTCCAGATTTAACAACACGACGTAACAAACTACGCAAAGCGATATCGACAGAAAGATTTTGAATTTCCAAGAAAAATATGTGGATTATAATCGCGTGACAGGGTGTGTAGATCTAGGACGTTCCCACACTATCGAGTGTTCTCTAGTTACTGATCTCTGATTAGTGTGACAGGTTCTAATATTACTGAGAAACTCAGCCAAGTAGTTGTCACGAATAATGAATAGTTGTCTGTAAAAAGTAAATACATTTTATTTACAGAATATTTTTATCTACAATTACTCTCCATGATGATTTAAAATGAAAACCGTAAAATGATGATGATCATGATGGTGACAATAATAACAACAGTAAAATTATTATTAATAATGATGATGATGATACTGATACTGATACTGATACTGATACTGATACTGATATTGATACTGATACTGATACTGATACTGATACTACTGTGTGTTACGGTGTTAACTGATGTTTTTGTATCTCAGACTGTTTGTATTTGTTCTGTAGCTATGAAAATACTTTAATATGTCTGGTTGTGTGTGTGTTTGTGTGTCCGTGTGTGTGTGAAAATACACGTCTGTATGGATGTATGTGTTTTATATTTAGGTGAACGGTGTCTATCTATAAGAAATATTCCCGTCAATTTACTCAATACTAACAGCAAATACTATTATTGTTATCACTATCTTTATTAGTGTTATTGTTATTGTATTATTATTATCGTTATTGTTACTGTTGTTATTATTATATTATTATTGTTGTTATTGTTGTTATTATTATTATTATTATTATTATTTATTTATTTTTTTATTTTTTTATTTTTTTTATTTTATGTTTTCAAAAATAGTTCGTGCTGTTATCAGTTAGTAACAAAGTATTTTTAATGTAACGTGTGACAGACCAGTGACTGGAAACACGCCAGGAAGGATTTGACACTGTAATGTGACAAACAGTTTACAGCTGCACGTATTTCACATTAACAAAATGTAATACTCTTGTTAGTTCAACGAGCTGACCTAGTGATGATAAATCAAATTCACGGAAAATATATTACTATAATATAATTACTTACTGGATTTCAAGACTAGACTAAATTGAAGGGTATAAATCAATTTAATTTCAACTTAGACACAAATAGACACATACAAATAAACGTACATACATACACACATATGTAGAACCAGAAGAACCACAACATAATGTCATGGAAGAAAAATTTGCTTTCTTGCACATAAACATCATGTGAAAACGTTTTGGACTGGGAAAAAAATGTGGCTTTAAACCCGCCAAATGTGAACTATTCAAAACGGAAATGGCTTATAGACGTTATTTCATGTGATGTTTGGTGGAAGCAGTTAACAGATAAATCTGAAGGGTTTTCCACTGTTATAGACGTTATTTCATGTAATGTTTGGTGGAAGCAGTTAACAGTCTAAATCTGAAGGGTATTCCACTGTTCACAAAACAGAAAATCTTGCGCAATCAAGTACGCGGAGTTGACATGTTTTACTCTAGGATAACATTCTGTCTTCGTAAAAGTAGGAGAGGTTAATTGTGCAAATATGATTAAAATAAACATACGATTGCATGCAAAATAACTGTACAATAGCCGGTCAAATTAAACATAATTTGGCCTAATACACTGAAGTGACCGAAATGATGTATTTACTGTTGCTATTGCCGTGACTTCGGTTAATAATTTCTCTGTGAAATGCATTGCAGTTAAGGGAAAGCGAAATATAGGTTCTCGAGGCGTGGGTGAGATTTACAAAGTAATCAAAACAATGGCGAGGTCCATGTTAGTTGTTACCGTTAATATTGTATGACTGATTTATCTAAGTTTCTATTAAAGTGTTAGTTCTTTACATTTTTGTTCCAGGTAATAACAAATACTGCGTTTCGGTTGAAACCCTATTTATATTAGATGATTTAGAAAAATACTAAATTACAGTTGAAATATGAAAATATATCCTTGAACGATCGTTTCTCCGTGGTGCTAATAATAACAAACGTTCTGGTTCCACTTTTTAGCATTCTAGACAAACACAGCATAAATAAAAAAAACACATTCTTATCAGTTTGAACAGATAATAATTTGCTCTTAATTTACCGAAGCAGTCAGTGTAGTATGAAAAGCCTGTATAGAGAGGTGAATGGTGACATTTCATTAACCCTCTATAAAAGCAGTTCGTGGGGTCTCGAATACTGAACTGTCAACATCACATTGAAAAAAAACAAAAAAAACTAAAAGAAACAGAAATCATAAAAATATAAATATTACGTTATTTAAGAACACAAAACAGTAAGCAGATAATTTTGTATATTACTGTTCATTTACACTGTTCATTTAATGCAGTGGAAAAAAAAAACACAAAAAAAACCCCAACAACAAAAAGTGAAAAATAATTAAAATAAAATAAAATAAAAATAAAATAAAATAAAATAAAATAAAATAAAATAAAATAAAATAAAATAAAATAATAAAAAAATAAAAAAAATATAAGAGAAGTTTTAAACAATTTCTACACCTCCCTGTAAAATTTACAAATAAAATTGTGCAACAAAAAGTTACAAGTATTATGAAAAATCATGAATATTGCCAATTTGTTGCTGTCATAAATTATTGACTTATTTTTCTTTGTAGAAGTAATAAACAATATAAAATTTAAAACTGGAGGATAATAATAATTTAGTTTGTTGTACCATGTGAGTCACTGCAAACAAAAACACAAAAATGTCAGACATAAATATTAAAATTTACCTTTCTGAAGTGACACCTAAAATAAATTCCTTATTTATTATTATTAATATTAATATATTATTACTATTACTATTAATATTATTATTATTATTATTATTATTATTATTATTATTATTAATCTATTCACAAATAACATGGATAATGAATTTCACTGGTGAAAGTCAGCTAGAAATTCTTAAAATGTTTCAGTGTGTGAGTTGTGACAAGGAAATGTTTGAGGATATAAAATGTTAACTTGTAGGTGTGGTGATGGTTATAAAGAAGAGAATATTTCAACTTCCTTGCTTACACTCAGTTTTATATTTTGTTTGATTATTTTGCTAAAACATTACATACCAGACTGACAGTGTTACAGACATACTTGACAACAGACTGACAGTGCTATACATGTTATTGACAACAGACTGTTACATGCTTGACGACAGACTGTGTTACACACAAACTTGACAATATAACTGACTGTTTCAGATGTAAATGTGACTGTTACAGATATATTTGACAGTAGAGTACCCAGCATAGAAAAGTTTTCCTTGTTCAAACATAATCTGTTTAACTTAAAACTAGAAAAGCTGTAACAGATCTGAGTCTATTAGCCTCAGTGTACACTCTTCTCATTCTCCGTGCAGTTGTTCTTATTTTTCTGTTTTTCTTTGTTCAGAAAACGGCATCATGGGTTCGGGCGTGGTTTCGCAGACAGGTTGCGATGAACATGAAGATGCCACAGAAAGGGCTGTTTGGAATGTACATTTCAGTAAGTTTAATACTTTTCTTTTTGTTGTAGTGAACATGTCAGTAGTGACAGTGATAGTGTGAGATGTGACTAACATGTGAGTAGTGACAGTGGTATTTGAGATGTGAGTAGTGACATTGATAGTTGATATGGGAGTAGTGACAGTGATAGTTGATATGGGAGTAGTGACAGTGATAGTGTGAGATGTGACTGGTTACAGAATCAATTCTCAATGGTCTAGGTGTCTTTCAATATTTGTATGTTTTTACTATTACAGTTTTGGTCTTGTATATCTTAATTAAAAAAGATTCTTTCATTCTGAAGTCAAAATTAAATTTTCTTTCTATTTTATTATGATTTTCACACTTTTATTTTTTTACACGTTGCACATTAGGAGAATGTTATATTTATTATTTATTCCTTATGATATAAAATTAAAAACAAAATTAACAGGCTTTTTGTGTTTGACAGAAACTTAGAAAATAACATAATGTCATTATACTATTTCAAAATTTACTTGGTTATAATAATTAATGATTAAAGATAAATATATATTAAATGTAAAAATTAAATGTAGTATGAGAAAATGTCATGACACCAGGTGAATTGATTATTTAACATTTTAAATTTAAAAAATAATAACTAATAACTAATTACTTCCAGATGTTTTTAATTATTAATTTTCTGTCATAAATAAATTTATGGACATCCATTTGAGAATTGTGTTTCTTTATATTGGTCAACTTTAACACAGTATAAAAATAATAAGTTTGACTCCCCATCTTTTAACTGAAATCTAGAAATACCTCAACAGATTGATACATTTAGCAGTTTTTAACAACAATCAACTCATTATTGAATGAATTAAAAAAAACAAATTGCCACTGTTTGTCTGAACATTCTTCGTTTTATATTTCAAACACATTTAACTATAGTGTGAGAAAGAAGAGAAGAAGTCAAAGTTCATATTGTTTTTTTGTGTTTCTTTTGTTATTTGCAATCATTACTTTATTATCAGCCAAGATTGGTTTGCTATAACAAAATTAAAGATTCGCAGATAATATCTTACACAGAATACATTTAGTCAGTAATGTGTTGACAACTCAGTGAACATGTTAGCTCTAGGAGTGTACAACTCATGTTTCTTCTAGAGCAAGTTTGGTTAATTTGTTTTTGAAATCATTTTTTAGGGAAGGATTGGTTAATTTGTTTTTGAAATAAATGTTTTTAGGGACGGTTTGGTTAATTTGGTTTTGAAATAAATGTTTTTAGAGCAAGTTTGGTTAATTTAGTTTTGAAATAATTTTTTAGAGAAGGTTTGGTTAATTTGTTTTTGAAATAAATGTTTTTAGGGACGGTTTGGTTAATTTAGTTTTGAAATAAATGTTTTTAGAGAAGGTTTGGTTTATTTAGTTTTGAAATAATTTTTTAGGGAAGGTTTGGTTAATTTGTTTTTGAAATAAATTTTTTTAGGGACGGTTTGGTAACAAATTTGTTTTTGAAATAAATGTTTTTTTAGGGAAGGTTTGGTTAATTTGTTTTTGAAATAAATTTTTTAGGGAAGGTTTGGTTTTTGTTTTTGGAAATAAATTTTTTTTTTTAATTTAGTTTTGAAATAAATTTTATTTAGTTTTGAAATAATTTTTTTAGTTTGGTTAATTTGTTTTTGAAATAAATGTTTTTAGGGACGGTTTGGTTAATTTGTTTTTGAAATAATTTTTTAGGGAAGGTTTGGTTTATTTAGTTTTGAAATAAATGTTTTTAGGGAAGGTTTGGTTAATTTGTTTTTGAAATAAATGTTTTTAGAGAAGGTTTGGTTAATTTGTTTTTGAAATAAATGTTTTTAGAGAGTGTTTGGTTAACTTGTTTTTGAAATAAATGTTTTAGAGAGTGTTCAGGAAGAGAAACACTTTCCTGGAAGAGAACGCTGTTCGGCTGTGTGACATCAAACCACACCACAAAGTTCTGGAGGTCGGCTTTGGAGTTGGAATTGGTTTAGAGGCAGCATACCAACATGTAAAAAGTTTGTGTTTAACTCTTCTTCTGTTTGTTTAGATGTCAGCTTAACTGTCCATTCCTTTTTAATCTTTCAGTTTGTATGTAACTGTCTATCAGTTTATTTTACTGCCTGTCAGTTTGTAATTATCTGAATCTGTTTTTGTCTGTGAGTTTGTATATAACTGTGTATCCATAATTTGTCTCTCTGTTTGTATTTAACTGTGCGTCCATATTTTATGTCAGTTTGTATTTTGCTGTCTGCCCAACTTTTTGACGCTTGACTCTTTTTTTCATTCTGTCACATTTATTTTTTCTTTCTCTCTGTTTCTTTTCAAAAATTTAGTGTGTTTACATTTAAAATGGAGATTGTGTCTCAAATAAATAAATAAATAAATAAATAAATAAAGAAAGAAAGAATAATAACCACAACAACAACAGTAATTATAATATAGTAATAATCCTTTAAGCTTAAAATGACGGTTAAAAATAAACGAATCAACTACATTTACTTTTTGAAATTAATTTACATAGGTAACTTTGTTGATGTTTTATTTCTAGATGGTTCTGGAAAGGTATACGGAGTCGATCCATCAGAGTACATGTTCTCCATGGCAACAAAGAGACTAGAGAAACAGATAAGTGAAGGGAAGATAACTCTGTACCTGGGAACAGTGGACAGTTTACCTTTCAACACAGACACGTTTGATGTCGTCTTTCACTGCAACTGTTACTATTTTTGGCCCAGCATGCGCGAAGCATTGCGTGAGCTGTATAGAGTGATGAAGCCTGGTGCTGTCATGGTGACGACAATCAATGTCAATCGCATTAAAGAAATCAATAAGCTTGGTTTGCTCCCAGCCCCTCTCACTGACCCCTTGAATTACATGTTGTGTCTGGACCACTACGGGTTTGAAAATGTCAACATCAAATACCTCAGTGAAGGAGGGAAACGCTTTGAAGCCATATTCGCAGAAGTGACACAGAAAGAGATAAATTACAACATGTTTGAGACAGAACTCGATGATTTGGACAGTGTTGAAAAAAGTGTGAATAAAGAACAGAGAGAAAGAGAAGATTCTCATTTACACGTTTACGAAAACTCCGAGTCAGACAATCACAAAGAAATAGAAAATTCACAAAGTCAGAAAATTTGAAACAGAAGAAAAAGGTCATTTGACCTGTGTGTTGTTTAATAAATATTTTTAATATTTTATTAGTGTTGACTGATTTTTGTCACTGTAGTGCAGAATACTGCTGTACACTAGTTTTTATATTTTGACTGGTTTGTCAAAATGCATGGTATGTGATGTCGTGTTTATGTAAAGAATTATTATAGAGAAGCTGTTGTTACTAAATTAAAAATAACAGTCAATATCAGCCTGTGTGTGTAAGTACAGGTTTTTACTCTTTTAGCTGTTAAATTCACTTCATGATATTTAGTTTTTGATCAGAAGTAAAAATATTACCATATTTGAGTACATCTCACATTAGATACACAGATATACACATACACATATGCACATACATACATGTGTAGACATAGTTATACATGAGTACATATAAACACACACACACACACACTTGTTACGTTGTGTTGCTAAATCTGGAGACGTGAAGACTCGAACCTGCAGCAAGGCAACAATCAAATGTAGGTCACATTATTCATTATATATATCAAATACATACTTTAGATATACATGTATAGATTGATAGAAACACGTACATACATTCATACATATTATCATCATTTTTACTACTGTTATTATCAGCATCACCATCATCATACTTAATTTTAATAATATTATTGTTAATATTATCATCATCATTTTACGGTTTAAATTTTAAATTATAATGTAGAGTAATTGTAGATAAATATATTCTGTAAACAAAATTTATTTACTTTTTACCAACAACTACTCATTATTCATAAACAACTACTTGGCTGAGTTTCTCAGTAATATTAGAACCTGTCACACTAATCAGAGATAAACAGCCTCACTGAAATAAATAGATAAAACTCGACAGGGTCAACAAGTCCTAGATCTACACATCCTGTCACGTGATTATAATCCACCCATTTTTCTTGGAAATTCAAAATCTTTCTTTCGATATCGCTTTGCGTAGTTTGTTACGTCGTGTCGCTAAATCTGGAGACGTGAAGACTCGAACCTGCAGAAAGGTAAGTTACCTGTTAATTAATTATTTTGTAGAATAAATCATTTTTATAATTTCATTTCTCGTTACGCATCAGTTCTCGTAAGCAAACATCAAATGTAGGCCACAATACTTATTTTTTCCTACTGAAAGACGAAACAATGCGCATATATATTGCATCAGACAAACACATATATTAGATATACATGTTTAGACAGAAACACGTACATACATATATATACATACACACATACATACACACATACACACATACATACACACATACATACACACACATACACACATACATACACTGACGCATACATACATACATACACACATACACATACACACATACATATACACATACACACACACACATACATACATACATACACACACACACATACACACACACATACACACATACACACACACACATACACACATACATACAGACACATACATTGACGCATACATACATACACCCATACATTTATACATACATACATACACGCATATATAATAACATACATACACACATGCATACATACATGCATACATACATACATACACGCATACATAACATACATACACACATGCATACATATATACATACATACATACACGCATATATAATAACATACATACACACATGCATACATACATGCATACATACATACATACACACATGCATACATATATAATACATACATACATACATACATACATACATACATACATACATACATACATACATACATACATACATATGTACTGACAGACATACATACAAACATACATATGTACTGACAGACATACATACAAACATACATATGTACTGACAGACATACATACAAACATACATATGTACTGACAGACATACATACAAACATACATTCATGCAGAGATAATGCCAGCCAGACAGTGTAAACATTCTTTCTTTTTTGTAAGTACATAATTATCTACTTGTACTTTTCTTGTGTATACTTATCTACTTGTACTTTTGTTGTGTGTGGTTATCTACTTGTACGTTTGTTGTGTATACTTATCTACTTGTACTTTTGTTGTGTATACTTATCTACTTGTACTTTTGTTGTGTGTGGTTATCTACTTGTACTTTTGTTGTGTGTGGTTATCTACTTGTACTTTTGTTGTGTGTGGTTATCTACTTGTACTTTTGTTGTGTGTGGTTATCTGGTGTATCTTTTGTTGTGTGTGGTTATCTACTTGTACTTTTGTTGTGTGTGGTTATCTACTTGTACTTTTGTTGTGTGTGGTTATCTACTTGTACTTTTGTTGTGTGTGGTTATCTACTTGTACTTTTGTTGTGTGTGGTTATCTACTTGTACTTTTGTTGTGTGTGGTTATCTACTTTTGTTGTACTTTTTTTTGTTGTGTGTATCTACTTGTACTCTTTTGTTGTGTACTTTTGTTGTTGTGTGGTTATCTACTTGTACTTTTGTTGTGTGTGGTTATCTACTTGTACTTTTGTTGTGTATACTTATCTACTTGTACTTTTGTTGTGTGTGGTTATCTACTTGTACTTTTGTTGTGTGTGGTTATCTACTTGTACTTTTGTTGTGTGTGGTTATCTACTTGTACTTTTGTTGTGTGTACTTATCTACTTGTACTTTTGTTGTGTGTGGTTATCTTGTACTTGTGTGTGGTTTTGTTGTTTGTTGTGTGGTTATCTACTTGTACTTTTGTTTGTGTGTGGTTATCTACTTGTACTTTTTTGTTGTGTGTGGTTATCTACTTGTACTTTTTGTTGTGTGTTTACTCTACTTGTACTTTTGTTGTGTGTGGTTATCTACTTGTACTTTTTTGTGTGGTTTTTTTTGTTGTGTGTGTGTTATCTACTTGTACTTTTTGTTGTGTGTGGTTATCTGTACTTTTGTTGTGTGTGGTTATCTTTTTTTGTGTGTACTTATCTACTTTTGTACTTTTTGTTGTGTGGTTATCTACTTTTTTGTGTGTATACTTATCTACTTGTACTTTTGTTGTGTATACTTATCTACTTGTACTTTTGTTGTGTGTAGTTTTCTACTTGTACTTTTTGTTTTGTGTGTAGTTATCTACTTGTACTTTTGTTGTGTGTGGTTATCTACTTTTGTTGTGTGTGGTTATCTTTTGTTTTGTTGTGTGTTATCTACTTGTACTTTTGTTGTGTGTGGTTATCTACTTGTACTTTTGTTGTGTGTGGTTATCTATCTACTTGTACTTTTTATCTTGTTTGTTGTGTTGGTTATCTACTTGTACTTTGTTTGTGTGTGGTTATCTACTTGTACTTTTGTTGTGTGTGGTTATCTACTTGTACTTTTGTTGTGTGTGGTTATCTACTTGTACTTTTGTTTTTGTTGTGTGTGGTTATCTACTTGTACTTTTGTTGTGTGTGGTTATCTACTTGTACTTTTGTTGTGTGTGGTTATCTACTTGTACTTTTGTTGTGTGTGGTTATCTACTTGTACTTTTGTTGTGTGTGGTTATCTACTTGTTTTGTTGTTTTGTTGTGTGTGGTTATCACTTGTACTTTTTGTGTGTGGTTATCTACTTTTTTGTTGTGTGTGGTTATCTACTTGTACTTTTGTTGTGTGTGGTTATCTACTTGTACTTTTGTTGTGTGTGGTTATCTACTTGTACTTTTGTTGTGTGTGGTTATCTACTTGTACTTTTGTTGTGTGTGGTTATCTACTTGTACTTTTTTTGTGTGTATACTTTTGTTTCTACTTATGTACTTTTTTTTGTGTGTGTGGTTATCTACTTGTACTTTTTGTTGTGTGTACTTATCTACTTGTACTTTTGTTGTGTGTGGTTATCTACTTGTACTTTTTGTTGTGTATACTTTTCTTTTTGTTGTGTGTGGTTATCTACTTGTACTTTTGTTGTGTGTGGTTATCTACTTTTGTTGTGTGTGGTTATCTACTTTTTTTTGTGTGTGTGTTATCTACTTGTACTTTTGTTGTGTGTGTGTGGTTATCTACTTGTACTTTTGTTGTGTGTGTTATCTACTTGTACTTTTGTTGTGTGTGGTTATCTACTTGTACTTTTGTTGTGTGTGGTTATCTACTTGTACTTTTGTTGTGTGTGGTTATCTACTTGTACTTTTGTTGTGTGTGGTTATCTACTTGTACTTTTGTTGTGTGTGGTTATCCATTTCTAATTTTGTTGTGTGTGGTTATCTACTTGTACTTTTGTTGTGTGTGGTTATCTACTTGTACTTTTGTTGTGTGTGGTTATCTACTTGTACTTTTGTTGTGTGTGGTTATCTACTTGTACTTTTGTTGTGTGTGGTTATCTACTTGTACTTTTGTTGTGTGTGGTTATCTACTTGTACTTTTGTTGTGTGTGGTTATCTACTTGTACTTTTGTTGTGTATACTTTTCTACTTGTACTTTTGTTGTGTATACTTATCTACTTGTACTTTTGTTGTGTGTGGTTATCTACTTGTACTTTTGTTGTGTATACTTATCTACTTGTACTTTTGTTGTGTATAGTTTTCTACTTGTACTTTTGTTGTGTATAGTTATCTACTTGTAATTTTGTTGTGTGTGGTTATCTACTTGTACTTTTGTTGTGTGTGGTTATCTACTTGTACTTTTGTTGTGTGTGGTTATCTACTTTTGTTGTGTGTGGTGGTTATCTACTTGTACTTTTGTTGTGTGTGGTTATCTACTTGTAATTTTGTTGTGTGTGGTTATCTACTTGTACTTTTGTTGTGTGTGGTTATCTACTTGTACTTTTGTTGTGTGTGGTTATCTACTTGTACTTTTGTTGTGTGTGGTTATCTACTTGTACTTTTGTTGTGTGTGGTTATCTACTTGTACTTTTGTTGTGTGTGGTTATCTACTTGTACTTTTGTTGTGTGTGGTTATCTACTTGTACTTTTGTTGTGTATACTTATCTACTTGTACTTTTGTTGTGTGTGGTTATCTACTTGTACTTTTGTTGTGTGTATTATCTTATCTACTTGTACTTTTTATCTACTTGTGTATACTTTTCTACTTGTACTTTTGTTGTGTGTGTTTATCTACTTGTAATTTTGTTGTGTGTGGTTATCTACTTATAATTTTGTTGTGTGTGGTTATCTACTTGTACTTTTGTTGTGTGTGGTTATCTACTTGTAATTTTGTTGTGTGTGGTTATCTACTTGTAATTTTGTTGTGTGTGGTTATCTACTTGTACTTTTGTTGTGTGTGGTTATCTACTTGTACTTTTGTTGTGTGTGGTTATCTATTTGTAATTTTGATTTGCTGTATATATATTTTTGTTCCTTCTTTTGTGTGTATATATGTTCACCTTTGAAAACATGGCAAAACAGAATGCCAAAAATCAAAAAGCAAGAAAACAAACCTTCTACCAAGTTTAGTAAAGCTGATGTATGGCGTTCTGCAGTGCATACATCATATCTCGCCAAATCTACTCTCTCTCAAGTCCTTCAAAGAAAACTAAAATAATTAAATTATTTTATAAAACCGGACTTAAAATCAATATGTGACTTTTGATTTGAACCGAAACGACCAAAACTGGGCAGCTCAGACACTAAACTTACTGATCAAGCATTATGTCAATTCCCTGAAAATTCTTAAGGCCAAAATAATCAGTTGTTTTGGTTCAGTCAGTAAGTGAGATTTGGATAAAGCTAAATATAATGTGTTAAAGTGAGGAAGAAAAAATTACAAAACAAAATTATCGGATTGTACGACATCGGATTTTTTTGTTGTTGTTTCTGGGCTACCCCCAAAGGAATAAAAAAAGAGAGTGAAGAATCGCAGCCCCCAAACTGGTACCGCCCATGCAAGTAGACCAAAACGGGCTGAGTACTCCGTGTAAACGTTCAGACTTAAAGACTAACCCGCCAATTCCTAAAACTAAGCTCAAGTTCCACGCGCCGCTCCTGAAGTTAATGAACCACTTAAATCATTCGTCCAAGCCTTAAAATCTCCCACATTTAGACTGTCTAAATTCTGTAAAGAGAGACACACTGGGTCTGATAAAACACAGTGGCGCTTACCAACGATTGTTGGCTCATCAAATCTATCACAGATTAATGTACATGTGCATTGTCAAGACCAAGTGGAATGCTAGCCAGGCGCCAACTTTAATCACTTTAGGACAATGGTCGTTAACCATAAAAGCAAGTTGCAGGCAGAAAACATAATCTTAAATATAGGAATAAACTGCAAGGACCAAAATCGGTGAACCAGCACAAACCAGTTAAGAAACATGATAAGCGCTATCCGGAAGAAATTCACTAAAACTAAAATATATTTTGCAGAAATAAACTTCTCGGATAAATTTCGGCTAATCAAAATTCACGTCTGAAAACAAATAAATTTGGCTGCCAAAACTCTAAGGGATGTAAACCTACTACCAGCAATCCGAAACAACGAGTTTCAAATGATCCAGGATCTTATCTGTTGAACCGAAGGGACGGCCAACAGAATATATATCTAAATATTGGCTAAATAACTTAAATTTAAAGTAAGTTCAGGTAAAGGTAATAACCACCATAATATAGGGTTAGGTACAAACATCGTAAATCTAACAGGAAACAATAACTTTCTAACAACCGCTGAAAAGTTTCTATTGAACCGAGGCCTTAACTTTGTTCCCACTCCTCAACCCAAAACTGGTTTACAAGGTCTTCTCGATGACGGTTATTTTTTAACATAAGATGAAATCAGCCGATTATTTTAAAAACTCAAGTGGAGAAAAATAACCATTCACAGGAAATTCATTGGACACCCGCTAATTGAAAAACTGATCTGGAGAAAAGTCCATGAAAATGTTGGAAAATAAACAAAATCTCTCGGTCATGGAACGACGTGCTTTCAACAATCTACGCAAAAATCACAAAATAATAATCAAACTGGCAGACAAAGGATCAGCAACTGTTATTTTGTCAAGGGAAAATTACATCCGCGAAGCCCACAGACAACTAAATAACACGAAATATTATAAAAAATTGGAGTAAGCCATTTGGCCAACCAATAAAAATAAATTCAACAGAATTGTTGTTCGTGTGCAGCAAAAGGGTCACATAAACAAAAAAGAGATGAACTACATAGCATCACGATTTGATTTTCAGACTAGGACATTTTATTTCCTCCCCAAAATACACAAGACAGTGGAAACATGGACAGATTTTAACACACCACCAGGTCGACCAATCATCTCTGATTGTGGATCAGAATCTTACAACATTTATTACATTGATTCTTAATACATTGATTCTTATTTAAAACCAGTTGCAAACCGACATGCTAGTTTTGTTAAAAATAAAGATGATCTTTTATCTAAAATATCTAGAACAAAAGTACCACGAAACTCCTTTTTAGTCACCCTGGAAGCTGATTTCATGTACTCAAACATAAACGTCGATGCGGGCATAGAATCAGTTGAGAGATCGTATGAAAATATCCAGATAGAGACAGACCAACAGAAAGCATTATGGAATTACCTGAATTAAGCTAAAGGGTAAAGACTTTGAATACAACGTGGAAATGTGTCAGCAAGTTTGTGCGTGCTTCATGCGCAAGCGTTTCAGTCCAAATGTTGCCTCCATTTACATCTGAGAATGAGAAGAATCGGCTCTAAACACAGCAATCAAGAAACCATTTTTATATCTCAGATATTTAGATGACAGTCTTATTATTTGACAACATTCTAAAGACGAATATTGGAAAGATTTTCGATTATTAAATCAACAAAATGATAATATAAAACTTAAAGCGATTTTTGGATGTAACAATTTACAAAGGTATACAATATGAAAAATCAAATTACTTAGTTTACAAAATATTTGTTAAACCCACGGACACCCACCAACTATTGCACTGTTCAGTTCTATTTTGCGCTCTGAAATCGACAGATTATTCAAAACGAGTTCTAAGGAAAATTAAATCTGAAACCGACATAGAATTAGAAAAACCCTTGGATCCAACAGACACATTCAAACCGTGTAAAATCCAACATAATATTCCACTCACTTGGGTACCGGATCTACAGCGATCTGCAAAGACACCAGATTGAGGCTTCACGACATAATAAAATCTCAGTCTAAGTTCAACAGCGAACAAACAAAAAGTGAACATCAAATCCGAACTAACCTGGACTGCGATTCCAAAAATGTTGTGTATTTCATAAGATGCAACTTGTGTAAAAAACAGTACTTCGGCCAAACACACAATATGTTACGAGTTAGAACTGGTTGTTACAAATACGATATTAGGCATAAAGTTGATATTGCTCTCGCCAAATACTTTAACCTACCTCGTCATATATAGGAAGATAATTTTGAAATAGAACAAACGAGACATGAACGAGAAGTGTTTTGTATTCGCACGTTAAAAACCCTAAAACGACTTGGAATAAAAGTTGAATCGGACAAATGTAAAGACAGAGATAAAATAATTTAAAAAAAAAACTTTACAACCGCCGCAACGTTGACGTTGGTACAATTATGAAGGAGAATATTTTAACTTACAGACTACTGTGAAAAATCCACTAACAGCACGTGACGTCATAGCTTACAGAAAAAACCCGAGTCTAAAAGACATTTTAGTCTCTACGCGATTTTGGAATAACACGCCTATCAACAGGATTTACAAATTAATTCAATAAAAAGTACGGAAATATTTTAAGACGTTTTTAAAGGATATGTCAAGTTTTACAAACATTTTGGAACTTTTTTTTTTTTTTTTTATGTTTTTTATAGACTTTGAGAAAGGATATGTCCTGAATAGTGTTAAAAATAGTTTTAAATATATTTTTCAAAGGTATTGGTTTCTAGAAGGGTATTGGTATTAACTGTCACAAAATTTTATTGAATGTTTTAGAAAGGATACATGCATAAATACATAAATACATACATACATACACACAAGCATATACATGAACATATATATAAATACAAATACATCGAATACACACAATAACACAACATATATGAGCTGTTTACACGAATACACACATTTCTGTACACTTTTACTTTCACTTTGAATGTCTTGTTAATCATTTAATATAAATTTCACTTTCAGTCTCACTGTCACAGTAAGATCAAAAGAAAACATGGCGGAATCTCAAGGTAAATATATTATGTTTAATATTATTGTTGTTGTTGTTCTTGTTGTTATCGTTATTACTACTATTATTATCATCATCATCATCATTATCATTATTATTATTATTATTATTATTATTATTATTATTATTATTAATAATTACAATGAATGCTAAACTAAAATACAATTTAAGGTTGTCATAAAAACATTTGTTGTTTAGCTGTAGCAGCTTACTACCCTGTTGGAAATACTCCACCTAAAGATTTAACAGTTGGCTGCAACGTTCCTGATGACGTCAGCTTCTTGTTGCTTGGATGTGGAGACATCCGCAACATTCTCTACACGATTTCTCTTTTACATAACAATAACATCTGTCCGCAGAACATTTCCTTCTATCTGAACGATTGGCAAACAGGTATTTTGTGTCGAGATGTGCTCTTGCTGTACATTATCAGTGAGATTGATCCTGAGAAAGAAGAAGATATGAAGTTTATTTGGGCTGTTTGGTATGACGTCTTCTTGTCGAAGGAGCATAGACAAAGATTTCACAACATTCTGAGCATCCTGGTTAACATGGACTTTTCCAAGCTGGGTGTGTCCTGTGATTCCACAACAATGTCCTCCATGATGTTATTATTCAAGATTTGGCTTGGAAATTTGAACAAGTCAGATGAGGAACTAATGAGGATGAGAGATGATGTGCTGAATGCTCAATACAAACACATAGAAGAAAAGTTCCCAGATGATTCTATAAAAAGACTCTTGGGAAGATTTACTAAGCAGAATCCCAGATTAGAAAGGGGTAAACTGTTTAAATTGTGTCGGAAGGAAATAAAAGATTTCGTAGAATTAGGTGTAACAGGAATCAATCTGGGAGGGAAGACACGAGATGAAATCATCAAATGTTGTTTCGTGAACCCAACATTTTTCAGTTTCAGTGATGATAAAACAACCTGGACTGCTGAAGACTCCTGCAGCCCATTTCTTGCATTTGACATCGATTTATCTAGGTGAGGTGAAAAAGACAAAAAGAGACAAAAACATAGACAGCTAGACAAATAATCAGACATCTAGATAGAAATAGATAGAAGAAACGATAGACAAACAGAGAGAAAAAGACAGACAGAGAGACAAACAGTGTCGCACAAAAATATAGACTGAAAGACAGAGAGGCAGTCTGACAGAGAAATATACAGAGAGACACATCGAGGAACACACAGACAGAATTCAGAAGTCAGACTGCTGAACCTACATAGACAGAGATATTAACACACGAACAGACACACGGACACAGGGAGAATTAGATAACGAGTCACAGAAAGTCTATAAAGGACAGACACCGAGGATATAGAGAGACTGACAGACATTCGAGTACAGACAAGGACAAACAGTCGTACACAGACAGACAGAGAGTGGCAGAGACATAGGAAAGATACACACTTAGTATGGGTGAGATACACACTTTTCATAGACTGACAGACAGAAACATGCATACACAGGAAGGCAGGCATAAAAGTAGATAGAGAGACACATACAAGCAAACCGTCAGACATACAGATAGATAGAACAAATGAGAGAAAGAGAGATTGCTTCAATAAAACAAAATAGTAGAAATATAACTATTTATTTATTTATTTTCCTACTTGTTTTCAGATACGATGGTGTTGACAACAATTTGTCTGCCCTGTGTTTGAGTCAGCTGACTCAGTGGGTTAAATCGTACAAAACTTACACTGAACAGTCAAACAAACCCCAGGTTTTGAATCTTCCTTCTTTCTTTTAGTGCCTAGTTTTCAAATTACATAACTTTAATGATTGTAAGAAACAAAACAATAATTAGTTTTACACTATCCTCCATTCCATTCATGATTACTACAGCTTTGAAAACATCTATAATGGCCAAATATGTCTTTGTAAAATCACAAAGAATTATTTCTATTTATTTTAACCAATTTTATAAATTGAATAAACTCATTAATCATACACAGAGAAACAGTCAGAGAGACGAACCGTACATATAATAATTCATACTCTTTTGTTTTGATTTTCTGCAGTATTTTCTATGGTTTTATGATGTGTTTAGTGTACTAAGCAAACTGCCTACAGAACAGTATTTTGATTTCATTGACACGTCAAACCTGAGTGACTCACAGGGTTTGTTGAACATACTCGTACAGTGCCAACCTCGACTTAACAGGTATTGTGACTTTGTACGTGTGTCTGCATGTCTCTGTGTCCGTATCTGTATGTGTTTGAGTATGGATGGTTTCGTTATGTGTATGCTTCGGTATATATATATATATGTGTATATGTGTACCTCTATGTGTATCTACATCTGTATGTGTGTATGATGTGTGTAATGCGTCTCAGTTGCTGCATGTGTGTACGTGTCTGATTGTATGTATGTCTGTATGTATGTATGTTTGTATGTCTCTGTGTGTTTGTATGCATGTCTGTGTATTTGTGTGTTCTATTACAACATAGAATCAACTATTAACGATGTTATTTTCAGAGACAATGGAATTCTGACGACTGAGATGTTCTACTTCTTCCACTGCTACACACGAATTGAAGATATGTTTGAAAAATGTCTCGGCTGTTCAGCCTCTCTCCTTCCAACTCTTGTAGGACTTCACTTTGCTGAGGACATAGACATAGGCACAGAGTAAGACAACATTTTTATTTTTATTTTTATTTTTGCGGACATTGCTGATTCCACTATGCTGATTTCTTTGTACTTACAATTATTATGCATCATACATGTCATTACAAGTATCATACACGTGACTCAAAGACATCACTAAATGTAATATACACTGTGTTAAAAGGTATCATATATAGCGTAGTCTGCGTTACGTCATTTCTGCCGACGTCAAATTCGCCTTCATGCCAGGACCTCTCTAGAGAAAATTTCAGTCAGCAACGTCACTTACGTCACAAATAAATAATATTTCCGTACTGGCGCTGGTCTCATTCAAAATAAAGTTTAAGTAAAGAATATAATTTGATTAATCTTCACAAATTAAGATATTCTTTAAATTATTTAATGCATTAACAAGATTGATATTCTTTCGCCTGCTGTTTACGCTAATTGCAGTGTTTGTCGTCGAACTTAAGACACTGTTAAGGAAAAATGACAAGGTAAATAATATAACTGAATTAATTATCTACATCATTCTTTGAAAAAGGTATGACTAAGATGTGTATTTTTGAGTTCTTTAAGATTTAGATATAGCTATTTTCTTTTACGTTATTAAGGCTACTTTAATGATATTTGTGGTCTTTTTAATGCATTATTTATGTCAAAACCCTTGTTACTTAAATGACATAAAACATAATTATTGTTAAATAACGTTAATTGCCTTATTAAACCTACTATTAATTTAGCTGTCTAAAGATAATTAATTTATTTCTGTGTGTTAACAGAAAACTGTTGCTTGACGGAACTTTTGCTGCAGCTAATTCTGTGACCCTTCGCTGGAAAGTAACTAAAACTCCAAGCACTTTAAACCTGAAAGGTGATTTGTATTCGTTTTGTATTATAATTTTCAACTATTTCAGTTTATATTTATTTACCCTGTTTGTCACCAGTAAACAAATATCAAAAGATAAAGTTTCCTGTTTGTGGTGACACTGTTCTGTGTTATTTCAGGCAGCCCTGTTCTAACTGAAGCGTTAAAGGAAATATTTTCAGTTCCTGACAAGTTTCCTCTCGACGAAGACGCCAAAAAAGTGTGCTGCCTCAATGAACAGTTTGAAAAAACAAAACGTATGATGAGAAACAGACTGCTCACCTTATGTGATGATCAATGTGAGTAAATCAATCAGTCAGTGCTTGCTTGAATCAGTGAGAGTAGATCAATCAATCAATGTTTGTTTGAATCAACGACATTGACTTTATTCTCATAAACTGTAGATTACAGTACAGTGAAGAATGTATTACAGACATATAATAACAAAATCAAAATGCACATATGTAGAAGTTTAACGTGGAGGACATACTCTCTCACATATATTTCTTATTAACAAACACAGCTTTTTTAATACTAATATATTTTTACTGTTAAACAAATTATTATATGAAATTACATTTGGATGTCTCATGTATTTATCTGGTATGCCTTTTCTCACATTTAGTAATATACAATCATTACAGTAAACATATAATGATATTCATCTCCAATTTGATTAAGATTACAAATATGACATGTTCTATTTTCTCTTAGAATGTTAAATCATTGTCCATTTTCAAGGGGAAGGTTAACATTAGAGATTCTAAATTTACATAAGATATTAGCATTGTTTTGAGGGAGGACAGTAAGATAGCTTTCCAATTTCTATTATTATTATAACTATTACCCTTTGCAGATTGTTCAGTTTAATTGTTCAATACTTGTAGATACTGATCATGTAATATTTTGTATACTGTTTCACATAACAATTTAACATGATCAAAGTTGAGATATGTCCATATATATAAACCACAATCATCTAAAATATTTTTTACAAATTTGTTCCAAGGAGAATCGATTACATGCATTAAATAATACAGTTGTGAGGAAATCTTGTTTTGACTTTGCAAATTAGAATCCCCCAAAAGGTTATCATTCTTACTTTTATAGAAATACAAAGGGATACCGTCCTAGTTCAGCACAGATCATAAAACCAGAAAAACATTTATTAAAATTGAGTAAATACTTACAAAATTTCATACGGAGTCTTTCTATTAGTTGTCTATTTGTAAATCCCCACATTTCACAACCATACAATAAAACTGGATGTATTAGTTTGTCAATTAAATCAAGTACACAGTTGATGGTTTTGTTGCCAGACTCTACACTACAACAGGAAGTTGGTGAAGTGACCTATGACCTGACCAAAGACTTACCATTGACCTCTGGAGAAGCGATCCTGCCATTCAGACCCCTGTTTAATGATGTAAACAAAGAACCAGACTATGAGAAGTCAGAGCAAAGTGATCAGCTTCTGTATGAAGTAAATCTACATCGAGTTTTTCCTCGTTCAGAGAGGTCGCTGGAAGACACAGCAGGCATGAATGCCTGGAACATCCTCAAAGAAATTCTCTTCAGCATATTTGTTGAATACAATTCATCTCCATCTGTAAGACATTGTTTATATTTTACATCACAAACATACAATACTGTCTGTAAAGCTAAAAACAACTAAATTCTTGTTTATATTTTACAACTCAGATACAAAACATTTTTATATTTCACAACACAAACATACAATACTGTCTGTATACAATAACACAGCTAAATTCTTTTTTTTATATTTTATAATACAGGTAATCCATATGGTTTATATTTCACAACACAAATTAAAATATTGTTTATAGTTCACAATATATAAAATATTGTTTATATTTCACAATACGCATATATAAAGTATTGTTTACATTTCACAACATAAAATATTCTTTATTTTTAACAACACATCTATAAAATATTGTATATATTTCACAATACATATATAAAATAGTTTATATTTCACAACATATATAAAATATTGTTTATATTTAACAACACATATAAAATATAGTTTATATTTCACAAATATAAAATATTCTTTATATAAAAAAGTTTATATTTCTCAACACATGTAAAATATTGTTTAGATTTCACATATACATATATAAAGTATTGTTTGCATTTCACAACAGATATAAAATACTTCTTATATTTTACAGCACATACATAAAATAGTGTTTATGTTTCACAACACAGATATAAAATATTGTTTATGTTTCACAGCACATATCTAAAATAGTGTTTATGTTTCACAATACACATATATAAAGTATTGTTTACATTTCACAACACAGATATATAATACTGTTTATCTTTTAGAACACATATAAAATATTGTTTATCTTTTGGAACACATATAAAATATTGTTTATATTTCACAACATAAATATAAAATATTTGTTCAATTTCACAACACATAAAATACTGTATAAATGTCACAAATATAAAATAATATTTATATTTAAGATATAAGTGTAAATTTGAATGTGTCATTTTAACAACACAGTGAATTTTTCAGCACAAGACAATGTTGGTGATGAAAGACACGAATACTCCAAGTATGATCTTGTCTGTGGATTGCTTCAAACTGATCCATGGACTTCCAACTCTGATTGTCAAGTGGATTGATTTTGATCAAGAAACACACAAAGAAAACAAGAGTGAAACTACACACACAGAGATGATGACAGCCATTTTTCAGTCACGTGATCTTCCTAGAATTTACAACCTACAAAAACTGACAAAGGTAGAATTGGCAAAGTGAATCCTTGTTCATTACCAAACTTTCCTATTAATAAAGTTGGAAAATAAATAAAATACATACATACACACACACACATACACATATACATATACATATATATATATATATATATATATATATATATACAGAGAGAGAGAGAGAGAGAGAGAGAGAGAGAGAGAGAGAGAGAGAGAGAGAGAGAGAGAGAGAGAGAGAGAGAGAGAGAGAGAGAGAGAGAGAGAGAGAGGGGGATTGGTATGTTATACAGGAAGAGCAGATGAAAGAAATCTAAATACTACAATTGTTTACAAACTATATTTTCAGATTACAAGTGAATACGACAGAGCATTTGCCCTTCTGAGAAAAATACTTTCACTGAATTCAAAACGCATGAAGCAGTCGTGTGAACAGAACGTCATTCTGCCATGGAAAAATTCTTTTATTCGGCCCAGATATCCTTTTATGCCACTGGTTGTTTATAAATTAATTGCAGATTTAAACATAACTCCATTTACAAGATTCTGTTGGTATGTTTATTTATACTTTTACACATTATTATTTTTTTATATTCTGTTTCATAAATATTTTATTAAATATATTTTTAGTCACCAAATGTCAAAATGTTTAATCATTTAAATGATGAAAATATCTTAAAATTTAAGACTGAAAAATTTTCTAACAGATTAAGTAAAATTTTGTAATGAAAAAAGGATTTTAATCTTTTTTAAAACCAAGACAAAAAGGCTGTAACACTGAACTAATTTCACTCAAAGATGAGTTATCTTTTTTTCAGAAACTTACTAACACTGAATTAACAGCACTGAACTCTGTTATCCTGGAGTTTCTGAAAGAATTCTGAAACATTTCGTGTATTTCTGAACTGGATATCTCTTGGTATATAAATCCACCTTTATGTCGAGAATTCCAGCTGGTGTTTTGTAGCAGCTGTTGTGTGAGTGGTGTACATAAACAATGTGAACGTTGTCGCTCTGTGTTTTACTGCAGCAAGCAATGTCAGAGAAAAGACTGGAATGAACACAAGAAAATCTGCAGAAAACCATCATCTTAACTGTGAAAATGTAAACTATTCAAGTTAACCGTGAAAATATAAACTATTCATCTTAACCGTGAAAATGTAAACTATTCATCTTAACTGTGAAAATGTAAACTATTCATCTTAACCGTGAAAATGTAAACATTCATCTTGTTTAACTAACAGTAAAATGTAAAAATGTAAACTAAACTATTCATCTTAATTGTGAAAATATAATCTATTTATCTTAACTTTTAATTAAACTGTAAAAATGTTATGTAATATTAACACATTCCTATTACTTTTTATTTTGTATATAATTTTTCGTGTTTATCATTATTATTCTAATAACAACCATATATTCTTTGCCACTGTATTTTTATTTTATTTATTTATTTATTTTTAACCTGTCCTTGGAGTAATTTCTACCAGTTGCTAACATTCATGTGGATAGTGACCTAGTTATATAAACCTTGACTTTTCTTTCATTAAACACCTGTTTCTCTCCTGAATACCTGCGCGCTGAGGTATGATGATAAATCTATATGTAACTAATAACACAAGGTAAAATACTGCTAATAGCTAAAGTCACTAAATATACATTTTCTTAATAAAAATATTAAAATGTATATCAAAATTAGCAACAAATTCATAAGTAACAAATTGCTCAACGTTTTGTTTTTAAAGTGATTATGTTTGTTTAGTTAGTCTAAATATTTTAATTGTTTCAGTAATATAGTAGATGACCACTTTGTCCACAGTAAAACTGTAATGTTCTTGTTTTATGTTTAATTATTTCAGATTTACTTGTACTTAACAAACATGCTTTGCTTTTACAACACCTGACATCAGTTGAATACACTGTGTATCATATCAAAGACTTTTGTTTTTCCTTACAATAAATGGCACATGTAATTAGTTATAAATCAGCTGAGTGTTACTGTATATTTTATCTTTTAAATAAATGAACCTATGATATTTGTTTTATTATCTTTACAGCATTGTATTCTTATTTTGTTAGTTTTGTTAAATGATAATGATAATAGTAGTAGTATTAATAGCATTAAATATTAAATTCATGTAGTTTGTTTCACAGATTTCATTTCTCGTTAGGTGAAATTTGTTTAAAGAGAACAAAGAACTCTCATTTGTTTTAATCAGTGATAGAAATTAAAGGACGCGACACGATCACCAGGGTTTTAAAAACGGGTTAAATGTTTCTGTAGATCATGAAGATACAGATACACAATACATTAATATATAAAACCAAAACAGTTTTGTTATTTAGAATCAGTATAGAGGGATTTGAACAAGAAATATTTGGTTTTTATAATATTAAATGCACAAGTGAAGTTAATAATAACAAAAATAATTATGATGATGATGATGATGATGATGATAATAATTATGATGATGATGATAATAATAATCATCATACATACATATGTTCTGATGCTGATATCGTCGTATGATGTAACTGGCATATTACTGAAACTTTCTACAGACTTATGTGATCATTTCTGTTATTATTGTTGTTGTAGTTGTTGTTGTTTCTTCTGGTTATACATATGCATTATGTATGTACATTTATTTGTATTTGTGTCTGTATTGAAATTAAATTGATTTATACCCTTAAATTTAGTCTAGTCTTGAAATCCAGTAAGTAATTATATTATAGTAATATATTTTCCGTGAATTTGATTTATCATCACTAGGTCAGCTCGTTGAACGTAACAAGAGTATTACATTTTGTTAAGGTGAAATACGTGCAGCTGTAAACTGTTTGTCACATTACAGTGTCAAATCCTTCCTGGCGTGTTTCCAGTCACTGGTCTGTCACACGTTACATTAAAAATACTTTGTTACTAACTAATAACAGCACCAACTATTTTTGAAAACATAAAATAAAAAAAAAATAAAAAATAAATAAATAAATAAATAAATAAATAAATAAATAAAATAATAATAATAATAATAATAATAATAATAATAATAATAATAATAATAATAACAATAACAATAATAATAATAATAATAATAATAATAATAACAATAACAACAATAATAATATAATAATAACAACAGTAACAATAATAATAATAATAATAATAATACAATAACAATAACACTAATAAAGATAGTTATAACAATAATAGTATTTGCTGTTAGTATTGAGTAAACTGACGGGAATATTTCTTATAGATACACACCGTTCACCTAAATATAAAACACATACATCCATACAGACGTGTATTTTCACACACACACGGACACACAAACACACACACAACCAGACACATTAAAGTATTTTCATAGCTACAGAACAAATACAAACAGTCTGAGATACAAAAACATCAGTTAACACCGTAACACACAGTAGTATCAGTATCAGTATCAGTATCAGTATCAGTATCAGTATCAGTATTAGTATTAGTATTAGTATTAGTATTAGTATTAGTATTAGTATTAGTATCAGTATTAGTATTAGTATCAGTATCAGTATTAGTATCAGTATTAGTATTAGTATCAGTATCAGTATCAGTATCAGTATCAGTATTAGTATCAGTATTAGTATCAGTATTAGTATTAGTATTAGTATTAGTATCAGTATTAGTATCAGTATCAGTATCAGTATCAGTATCAGTATTAGTATTAGTATCAGTATCAGTATCAGTATCAGTATTAGTATTAGTATTAGTATCAGTATCAGTATCAGTATCAGTATTAGTATTAGTATTAGTATCAGTATTAGTATTAGTATTATTATTAGTATTAGTATCAGTATTAGTATTAGTATTAGTATTAGTATTAGTATTAGTACTATTAGTATTAGTATCAGTATCAGTATCAGTATCAGTATCAGTATCAGTATTAGTATCAATATCAGTATCAGTATCAGTATCAGTAACATCAGTATCAGTATCAGTATCAGTATTAGTATCATCATCACCATTATTAATAATAATTTTACTGTTGTTATTATTGTCACCATCATGATCATCATCAGTTTACGGTTTTCATTTTAAATTATAATTAAGAGTAATTGTAGATAAAAATATTCTGTAAACAAAATTTATTTACTTTTTACAGACAACTACTCATTATTCGTGACAACTACTTGGCTGAGTTTCTCAGTAATATGAAAACCTGTCACACTAATCAGAGATCAGTAACTAGATAAAACTCGATAGTGTGGGATCGTCCTAGATCTACACACCCTGTCTCGTGATTATAATCCACGTATTTTTCTGATCAATAGAAGTTCAACATACCCATTCACCTCATCCATTATAATCCACGTATTTTTCTAATCAATAGAAGTTCAACATACCCATTCACCTCATCCATTATAATCCACGTATTTTTCTAATCAATAGAAGTTCAACATACCCATTCACCTCACCAATTATAATCCACGTATTTTTCTGATCAATAGAAGTTCAACATACCCATTCACAGTCATCCATTATAATCCAGTATTTTTCTGATCAATAGAAGTTCAACATATCCATTCACCTCATCCATTATAATCCACGTATTTTTCTAATCAATAGAAGTTCAACATACCCATTCATCATCCATTATAATCCACGTATTTTTCTAATCAATATTCAACATACCCATTCATCACCCATTATAATCCACGTATTTTTCTAATCAATATCAAGTTCAACATACCCATTCAGTATCCATTATAATCCACGTATTTTTCTAATCAATAGAAGTTCAACATACCCATTCACCTCATCCATTATAATCCACGTATTTTTCTAATCAATAGAAGTTCAACATACCCATTCACCTCATCCATTATAATCCACGTATTTTTCTAATCAATAGAAGTTCAACATACCCATTCACCTCATCCATTATAATCCACGTATTTTTCTAATCAATAGAAGTTCAACATACCCATTCACCTCATCCATTATAATCCACGTATTTTTCTAATCAATAGAAGTTCAACATACCCATTCACCTCATCCATTATAATCCACGTATTTTTCTAATCAATAGAAGTTCAACATACCCATTCATCTCATCCATTATAATCCACGCATTTTTCTAATCAATAGAAGTTCAACATACCCATTCACCTCATCCATTATAATCCACCCATTTTTCTAATCAATAGAAGTTCAACATACCCATTCACCTCATCCATTATAATCCACGTATTTTTCTGATCAATAGAAGTTCAACATACCCATTCACCTCACCCATTATAATCCACGTATTTTTCTTGGAAATTCAAAATCTTTCTGTCGAGTTTTATCGCTTTGCGTAGTTTACGTCGGGTCGCTAAATGTGCAGACGTGAAGACTCGAACCTGCAGCAAGGTAAGTTACCTGTTAATTAAATATTTTGTAGAATAAATCATTTTTATAATTTTATTTCTCGTTAGGCATAGAAGTAAGACAACAATCAAATGTAGTCTTTACTAAATTTTCAGAACTGATCAACGAAAGTATTCGAATATATACATATATAAAATACATACATACATACACATACATACATTTACACATACATACATATTATACATACATACACACATATATTTTACATACATGCATACATACATGCATTACATACATACATACAATACATACACACACAGATACAAATATTCTGTAAATAATTTTTTTTTACTTTTTACCAACAACTACTCATTATTCGTAAACAACTACTTGGCTGAGTTTCTCAGTAATATTAGAACCTGTCACACTAATCAGAGATCAGTAACAAGAGAAATAAATCGATAGTGTGGGATCAAGTCCTAGATCTACACATTTTTTCTGTCACGTGATTATAATCCACCCATTTTTTCTGGAAATTCAAAATCTTTCTTTCGATATCGCTTTGCGTAGTTTGTTACGTCGTGTTGCTAAATCTGGAGACGTGAAGACTCGAACCTGCAGCAAGGTAAGTTACCTGTTAATTAATTATTTTGTAGTCTTCATGAATAAATCATTTTTATAATTTCATTTCTCGTTACGCATCAGTTCTCGTAAGCAAACATCAAATGTAGGTCACAATACTTATTTTTT
>CM022668.1:2123569-2143569 GCA_012295275.1 Chrysomallon squamiferum | reverse complement strand
ACGATGGTGTTGACAAGAATTTGTCTGCCCTGTGTTTGAGTCAGCTGACTCAGTGGGTTAAATCGTATAAAACTTACACTGAACAGTCAAACAAACCCCAGGTTTTGAATCTTCCTTCTTTCTTTTAGTGTCTACTTTTCAAATTACATAACTTTAATGATTGTAAGAAACAAAACAATAATTAGTTTTACACTATCCTCCATTCCGTTCATGATTACTACAGCTTTGAAAACATCTATAATGGCCAAATATATCTTTGTAAAATCACAAAGAATTATTTCTATTTATTTTAACCAATTTTATAAATTGAATAAAACTCATGTGAATAAACTCATGTGTCATACACAGAAACAGACAGAGAGACGAACCGTACATATTTCATAGTTCATGTAATAATTCATACTCTTTTGTTTTGTTTTTCTGCAGTATTTTCTATTGCTTGATGATGTGTTTAGTGTACTAAGCAAACTGCCTACAGAACAGTATTTTGATTTCATTGACACGTCAAACCTAAGTGACTACCAGGGTTTGTTGAACATACTCGTACAGTGCCAACCTCGACTTAACAGGTATTGTGACTTTGTACGTGTGTCTGCATGTCTCTGTGTCCGTATCTGTATGTGTTTGAGTATGGATGGTTTCGTTATGTGTATGCTAAGGTGTGTGTATATATCTGTGTATGTGTTTGCATATGGGTGGGTTTTTATGTGTGTGTTGGGTTATATATGTCTATGGTTGGGTATATATATATGTCTTGTATAATGTGTCTACGTTTCTGCATGTGTGTGCGTGTCCGGTTGCGTATGTCTGTATGTATTTTTGTATGTCTCTGTGTGTTTGTATGCATGTCTGTGAGTCTGTGTATTTGTGTGTGTTCTATTACAACATAGAATCAACTATTAACGATGTTATTTTCAGAGACAATGGAATTCTGACGACTGAGATGTTTGACTTCTTCCTGTGCTACACACGAATTGAAGAACTGTTTGAAAAATGTCTCGGCTGTTCAGCCTCTCTCCTTCCAACTCTTGTAGGACTGCACTTTGCTGAGGACATAGACATAGGCACAGAGTAAGACAACACTATCTCTAAAAATATGCTGGTTTCTTTGTATTTACAATTATTATGCATCATACATGTCATTACAAGTATCATATATGTGTAATGATATCATTTGTATTGTTTAATGTAATATGCATTGTGTTAAAGGCCTCATGTACATCAATAGCCAGTGTTACGTCATTTCTGTGGACGTCAAATTCGCCTCACCTCCAGTTTGTCTGGAGTAAAGTTCATTTGATTACGTCCAGCTTTACGTCAGTCAGTAAAGTCACTTACATCTAAATAAAAGGACGTGAAGTAAATAAATTTTCACTAAAAATATTTAAAACAAGTAAAATACATAGAAATTAACAATATAAGAAAGAGGAAGCTAAAACAAATAATAATAATAATAATAATAATAATAATAATAATAATAATAATAATAATAATAATAATAATAATAATAATAATAATAAATAATAATAATAATAATAATAATAATAATAATAATAATAATAATAATAATAATAATAATAATAAATAAATAAAATAAATAAAATAAAAAAATAAATAAATAAATAATAAATACAGTAAAAGTATGTAGATAAAATAAAACATTTCAATCAAATAACCGACATTACGTAGTTCTTCCGTGTTGTCGCCGGTTTTCATTCAAAACAAAGTTTGAGATAAATTAACCTTCAGAAATTAAAATTATCTTTAAAATCTTAATTCCTTAACGAGAGATATTCTTCCGTGTCTTGTTTACGCTAACTGTTAAATGACATCAAACAAAATTATTATTAAATGATGTTATTTGCCTGGTTAAATCCAGTATTAATTTAGAAATCTAAAGATAATCAATTTATTTCTCTGTGTTACAGAAAACTGATGCTTGATGGAATGTTTGTTGGAGTTCATTCTGTGACCCTTCGCTGGAAAGTAGCTAAAACTCCAAGCACTTTAAACCTGAAAGGTGATTTGTATTCGTTTTGTATTATAATTTTCAACTATTTCAGTTTATAGATTAACTTATTATTTATTTACTGTGTTTGTCACCAGTAAACAAATATCAAAAGATAAAGTTTCCTGTTTGTGGTGACACTGTTCTGTGTTATTTCAGGCAGCCCTGTTCTAACTGAAGCATTAAAGGAAATATTTTCAGTTCCGGACAAGTTTCCTCTCGACGAAATCTCCAGAGAAGAATGCTTCCTCAATGTACAGTTTGAAGAAACAAAGCGTATGATGCTAAACAGACTGCTCACCTTCTGTGATGATCAATGTGAGTAAATCAATCAATCAATGCTTGCTGGAATCATTGTGAGTAGAATCAGTTAATAGATTAAATCAATGAAATATATGAATCAGTTTGAATAGATAAATTAATAATATATTGTTTGAATCAATGAGCAAAACCATTAATCAATGTTTGTATGAATCAATGTGAGTAGATCAGTCAGTGAATGCTTGTATGAATGTGTATAGATGTTTGTATTAATGTTAACATACATGAATGAATGAATGTGTTTATGGATCGATATATGAATGAAGTCACACATATGACCAAAAAAGAATTGACACGGTGTTACTGTAAACTTTCAGTTGAAATTTCGAACATTTTATCTGAAATAATAAACAAAGACCAAAAATGAACTTGAACGATTAAAAACTGTAATTCTAAACAAAATTAGCCGAACCAACTCCAGTGATGGCGTAAAGGTAAATAGTATCTGGACAGACTGAGTTAAATCACTGAAAACGTTTGATTGTGTGATCAGTCTCAGAATAAATTCTATACATGTTACTTTGACGTTTTTTATTGTATTTCGTTTCCAATTTAATTTAATATTTTTTTTATTTTTGTAGCATCTGAATTTATCAAACAGAATTTTGCAGATATTCTCAAACCAGGTAAGTTTGTTTTGTTTCTGAACATAATTATTACTGTTACTGTTTTTATTTTATTTATTAATTTTCACAAAAAAAAATATTTTTTTGTTAGCCTCTATTTAGCAGAGGAATCATTATTTTTTTTAACAGATACTAGAGAGAAGAGTGAAAGAAAACACCAGGATGAAATTGTATATAAGTACATAGATGTGAATACATTAAAACACAGATAATACATATTCATATATACATACATGTATGTCCATGTGTGTATTACATAAATACATTATATATGTATGTACATATCTGTGTATGAACGGACGTATATATGTATGTATATATACATGTATTTACATAATAAATATACAGTTTTTTGATATTCATCTATGACTTTGCACAGTACTTGATAACGCACATGGCGCAGTATGTATGTCCAGTCTCGACCTCATAAACCCGACATTTATACATAATGAATGTTCTGTTGTCATTCAATATGTATGGATGCAATGACACCATTTAGTCAGAGAAACATTGCTTTGTGTGTAAACCCCGCATCAGATACCGCTGACAAGGAGGCAGGGACCCATTCATGCAGATAAAGGACTTTCCCGAAACAACATCCAAATAATTTGAAATTATAAATTTTACAATTTTTGTCTGTTGACATTTCTGTTCCTGTCTCTACAGTGTCAGCAAACCAAACTGTGAAGCTGACATCCAGTTCAACTCAAATATTATTCAGAGCTTGAAGGTGTACACACGTGAGGGCATCAACTTTATTTTTATTATCACAATCTGCTTCTTCTTCTTTTTTTTTTTTTTTTTTTTTAGCTGGAGGGTGTCTGTCCATTGCTGGTTAAGTGTGTGTGCGTAAGTGTGCGTGTGTGTCTGTGTGTGTTTTTGTGTGTGTTTCTGTGTGTGTGTGTGTGTGTGTGTGTGTGTGTGTGTGTGTGTTTGTGTGTGTGTGGTCTGTGTGTTTCTGTAAAAAATCTGTTGTTATTTTACAGACTACCACTCTGACAGAAACTGAGAAATCTTTTCACGTGAAATTCAAGATGGATGACAAATTCTGTTTTGGTAACTTCAGCCTCGACTACACAGACAACAACAGGAAAGACAACTTTTGTTTTAAATTTAGTCAGGGGAGGTAATGTTTAAATCATGTTACAACAAATAATTATTTGTTATATATAGATTTCAAACTATTAAATATTTAGAAACTGCAATATTTTCTTCTTCACATGTATCAATATGTTAACTGAACGTTCAAATAAATAAGTCCATGAATACAAATTAAAATATTCTTTAATAAAGACGAAAAACACTGTGCTACTGATGAATGATGATGAAAATGATGGTAATGATGGACTAATGATAACAATCATAATAATCATAATGCTCATGATGATAATAATAATAACGATGATAATCATGATGATATTATAATGATAATAACAGCAATGATAGTTCTGATGATGATGATGATTATTATACAGTACAGTACTGAGTCACTCGTGTCAACTTTCCTGTGCGGTTTTGCTGTCAGACTCTAAAGTCAAGTTACAAAGGAAAGTTGGTGAAGTGACCTGTGACCTGACCAAAGACTTACCTTTGACCTCTGGAGAAGTGATCCTGCCATTCAGACCCCTGTTTGATGATGTAAACAAAGAACCAGACTATGAGAAGTCAGAGCAAAGTGATCAGCTTCTGTATGAAGTAAATCTACATCGAGTTTTTCCTCGTTCAGAGAGGTCGCTGGAAAACACAGCAGACATGAATGCCTGGAACATCCTCAAAGAAATTCTCTTCAGCATATTTGTTGAATACAATTCATCTCCATCTGTAAGACATTGTTTATATTTTACAACACAAATATACAATACTGTCTGTAAATCTAGAAACAACTAAATTCTTGTTTATATTTCACAACTCAGATACAAAACATTGTTTATATTTCACAACACAAACATAAAATACTGTCTGTATACAATAACACAGCTAAATTCTTTTTTTATATTTTATAATACAGGTAAACCATATGGTTTATATTTCACAACACAAAAATATAATATTGTTTATATTTCACAATACAGATATAAAATATTGTTATATTTTTTAACACAAATTAAAATATTGTTTATGTTTCACAACAAAGATATTATTGTTTATATTTTCAACACAAATTTAAATATTGTTTATATTTCACAATACACACATATAAAGTTTTGTTTACATTTCACAATACACACATATAAAGTATTGTTTACATTTCACAACATAAAATATTCTCTATTTTTAACAACACATCTATAAAATATTGTTTCTATTTCACAATACATATATAAAATAGTTCATATTTCACAACATATATAAAATATTGTATATATTTAACAACACATATAATATAGTTTATATTTCACAAATATAAAATATTATTTATAAAAAAACTTTATATTTCTCAACACATACGTAAAATATTATTTAGATTTCACAATATACATATATAAAGTATTGTTTGCATTTCACAACAGATATAAAATACTTCCTATATTTTACAGCACATATATAAAATATTGTTTATGTTTCTCAGAACAGATATAAAATAGTGTTTATGTTTCACAATATTTAGCTTATCTTTTAGAACACATATAAAATATTGTTTATATTTCACAACACAAATAAAAATATTGGTTCAATTTCACAAATATAAAATAATATTTGTATTTAAAAAATCATAAATGTAAATTTGAATGTGTCATTTTAAGCACACACTGACTATTTCAGCACAAGACAATGTTGGTGATGAAAGACATGACTACTCCAAGTATGATCTTGTCTGTGGATTACTTCAAACTGATCCATGGACTTCCTACTCTGATTGTCAAGTGGATTGATTTTGATCAAGAAACACACAAAGAAAACAAGAGTGAAACTACACACACAGAGATGATGACAGCCATTTTTCAGTCACGTGATCTTCCTAGAATTTACAACCTAGAAAAACTGACAAAGGTAGAATTGGCAAAGTGAATCCTTGTTCATTATCCAAACTTTCCTGTTAAAATAAAGACGAAAATAAATAAATAGAGAGAGAGAGAGACAGAGAGAGAGAGAGAGAGAGAAAGAAAGAGAATACTAGAGAGAGAAACTAGATTTTCAGATTAGAGAGAATACTAGAGAGAAAAATACTTTCAGAGAGAGAGAAAGAGAGAGAGAGAGAGAGAGAACAGAACGAGATTCTGCCATGGAAAAATTCTTTTATTCGGATATCCTTTTATATTGATTGTGTATGTAAATTCATTGCATGAAAAAATCTAAATACTACAAGTGTTTACAAACTACATTTTCAGATTACAAGTGAATACAACAGAGCATTCGCCCTTCTGAGAAAAATACTTTCACTGAATTCAAAACGCATGAAGCAGTCGTGTGAACAGAACGTCATTCTGCCATGGAAAAATTCTTTTATTCGGCCCAGATATCCTTTTATGCCATTGATTGTTTATGAAACGACTGCAAATACAAACACATTTCCATTTTGTGATCCTATTGGTATTTATTTATTTGTTATTTATTCTTTTACACATTATAGTATTTATTTACTTGCATTTGATAAATATGTTTATTTGCTATCAAATTCTTTATCAGAAAATATGAAAATGTCTTTAGAGTTTAGCTTTGGATTAATAGTTTACATTTAGCTGCTTTGTGTACATGTGCGTGTGTATATACATACATACATACATACATACATACATACATACATACATACATACATACATACATATATACATACATACATACATACATACATACATATATATATATATATATATCCAAGTTACTCTCATAGTAACAAATGTTTGCTAATGATAAAGAAGGAAAAAATATATTTATTTATCACAATGCATAACACACATGAGTACTTCCTGTTTCAAAGAGTTAGCATTAAAACCAAGAGAAAAAAGAAAGCTGCAACAGTTTAAGAAAATTGTAACAAAAGTTCCAAATCTTCTGTCAGTTTACTAACTCTAAATTAATTTCACTGAAAACTGAGCTATCTATTTTTCAGAATTTCTGAATGCTGTCGCAGAAGAGATGTATCCTGGACTTTGTAGAACTGACAGACTTCATAAACTTTTTAAAGAGGATCTCACTTCGTGTATAAATCCACGTTTATGTCGAGAATTCCAGCTGGTGTTTTGTAGCAGCTGTTGTGTGAGTGGTGTTACTTGTAAACGATGTACACGTTGTCGCTCTGTGTTTTACTGCAGCAAGCAATGTCAGAGAAAAGACTGGAATGAACACAAGAAAATCTGCAGAAAACCATCATCTTAACTGTGAAAATATAAACTATTCATCTTAACTGTGAAAATGTAAACTTTCCATCTTAACTGTGAAAATGTAAACTTTCATCTTAACTCTGAAAATCTGAACTATTCTTCTTAGCTGTATAATTGTAATTTTCATCTTACCTGTGAAAAGATTAATTTTTCATATTAACTATTCAATTTAACTCTGAAAATGTAAATGTTCACCTTAACTATGAAAATCTAAACTATTGATGTTAACTGAAAATGTAAATTATTCATCTTAAATGTGAAAATTTTACTTTCCATCTTTGCTGTGAAAATATTATCTTTTCACTTAACTGTGAAAATGTAAACTATTTTTTTAACTGTGAAGATGTAAACTTAAATCTTAATTGTGGAAATGTAAACTGTTAATCTTTATTGTGAAAATGTAAACTTTTAGTCTGAACTATTCATGAATGCGAAAATGTAACCCATTCACTTAACTGCGAATATGTAAACATTTTAGCTCAACTGTAAAACTGTAAACATTTCATTTTACCTCTGAAATGTTAACTTCTCATCCTAACTGTGAAACTGTAGTATGATAGTGAAATGTGGTATATGTTTATGTAACATTAACACATTTCTGTTACTTTTTATATGGTATATAATTTTATTTGATCGTTTATCATTTTTATTCTAATGTATTTCATAATTTTATTTTATTTCTTATGTCCTCCTGTATAGAAATAACAACAAAATATTTTTGCTACTGTTTTTTTCTTTTTGGGCACCATGTCCCTATAGCAGTTTCTACATATTTCAAACATGCACGTGGTTAGTAACCTAGTTATATAACCTTAAACACCCATATCTCTCCTGAATATGTGCATGCTGAGGTATGATGATCAATCGATAAATAACTAATGATACAAGGTAGAATAAAGTAATGGCAAAATGTAAGAATTAAAATTCTGTAAATATACATTTTTTAATATATATATATAGAAAAGAAACTTAGTAAAAAAATTCAGAAATAATATATGGTGAACGTTTTGTTTCCAAAAGTATTTCTTATTTTATTAAAGTAAGTTATCATGTGTTTAGTTTAGTAAGTTTAAATATTTTAATTGTTTCAGTAATGTAGTAGATGACCACTTTGCCACATCAAAACTGTGTTATGTGCTTGTTTTATGTTAAATTATTTCAGTTACTTGTACTTAAGGAGCGTACTTCGCTCGTATGTTTTTACAACACCTGACTTTGGTTGAATAGACTTTTATTTTTTCTTATCATAACTGGGACATGCAGTTAGTTATAAATCAGTTGATTATTATTGTATATTTTATATTTTTAAAAAAATAAACCTATAATATTTGTTTTAATATCGTTACAGCTTTGTGTTTTTTTTTTGTGAAAAGAGAATAACAAACACAGACAACAAAGAGGAACATTATTGTAATACATATAGCAATTTTATAATCATTTATATCAGCATTACAAATATTTCAATGTACTTAGTATATAGTTACTTATCTAATTATAATGTGGTTAGATATGTAAATTTCCTTGAAGAAAAAATAAAATAAATAAATAGTTTATTATGAGAGATGAAGTTAATAAATTTCATTAAAATGTTTATATCTTTGTCTTTAATTAGAAAAAAAATAAAAAATAAATTTTAAATGAAATCAACTGTAATTATTGCAATAAGCATTGTTGCATTTCTAAAGTGTGCGTATGTATATATGTATGTGCGTGTGTGTCTGTGTGTGTGTTTCTATGTGCGTGTGTGTCTGTGTGTTTGTTTCTATGTACTCAGGTATAACCATGTGTATACGTCTGTGTATGTGTGTGTGTATGTATATGTGTTTATGTGTGTGTAAGTGTGTTTGTGCATGTGTGTGTCTACGTGTGTATGTAATGTGAGATGTACTCAAATATGGTAATATTTTTGCTTTTGATAAAAAACTAAACATCATGAAGTGAATTTAACAGCTAAAAGAGTAAAAACCTGTACATACACACACAGGCTGATATTGACTGTTATTTTTAATTTAGTAACAACAGCTTCTCTATAACAATTCTTTACATAAACACGACATCACATACCATGCATTTTGACAAACCAGTCAAAATATAAAAACTAGTGTACAGCAGTATTCTGCACTACAGTGACAAAAATCAGTCAACACTAATAAAATATTAAAAATATTGATTAAACAACACACAGGTCAAATGACCTTTTTGTTTTGTTCCAAACATTCTGACATTGTTTTCAAATTTTCTATTTCTTTGTGAATGTCTGACTCAGAATTTCTAAAAATGTGTAAATGAGAATCTTCTCTTTCTCTCTGTTGTTTCTTGACTGTTTTTTCATGTTTAGTTGACAAACATTATCAAAATCATCGCGTTCAGTATGAAACATGTCATCATTTATTTCTTTTTGTGTTAGTTCTGCGAATATATCAGTTATCTTCCCTTCACTTATCTGTTTCTCTAGTCTCTTTGTTGCCATGGAGAACATGTACTCTGACGGATCGACTCCGTATACCTTTCCAGAACCATCTAGAAATAAAACATCAACAAAGTTACCTAAGTTGAAAAGATGTAATTTAATTTAAATAAAATAAATGTAGTCCATTTTTTCACTTTTATTTACATCATTTTAAATTAAGAGATTATTATTTCTGTTATTATTTCTGTTCTTGTTATTATTATAACGTCCGTTGTTGTTGTTATTGTTATAATTTATTTGTTTATTTACTGAGATGAAAAATGCCATTAACAGAACATTATTCTTATTGTTGTTATTGTTGTTGTTGTTAACAGAACATTATTGTTATTATTATTATTATTATTATTATTATTATTATTATTATTATTGTTGTTTTTTGTTTTTTTTTTTTATAAAGATAAAATATGTCCATGGAATAGAATATATAAAAAGCAACGGACAAAAAATATGGACAACGACAAAATATGGACACAGTTAATACAAACGAACAGACAAAATATGGACACAGTTAATACAAAAAGAGTGACAAAATATTGACACAAAGTTATAAATAAACGAACAGACAAAATATGGACAAACAGTTAAATACAAACTGACGGACAAAATATGGACACAAAGTTAAATAACAACGAAGAGATTAAATATGGACACAATTAATACAAACTGCCAGGCAACATATAAACATGAGTAAAATACAAACCAACAGACAAAATGCTGATATAGAGCTAACTACGAATTCACAGAAAAATAAGAATAACTGCACAGAGAATGAGAAGAGTGTACATTGCTGCTGTCAAACAGTTTTTCTACTTTTCTAGTTTTAAGTTGAACAGATTCTGTTTGGAGAAGTAAAACTTTTCTATGCTGGGTACTCTACTGTCAAATATGTCTGTCACATTTATATCTGTAACAGTATTATATTGTCATGTATGTCTGTAACACCTGTCACTTATTGTGTCAAGTATGTCTGTGACACTTTCAATTATCTTGTCAAGTATGTCAGTAACACTGTCAGTTATATTTTCAAGTGTAACTGTAACACTGTCAGTTCTCTTGTCAAGTATGTCAGTAACACTGTCAGTTATCTTTTCAAGTATGTAACTGTAACACTGTCACTGTCAGTCAGTAACACTGTCAGTTCTTTGTCAAGTATGTCAGTAACAACAGTAACACTCAGTTATATTTTCAAGTATAACAGTAACACTGTCAACACTGTCAAGTATGTCAGTAACACTGTCAGTTACATTTTCAAGTTAACTGTAACACTGTCAGTTCTCTTGTCAAGTATGTCAGTAACACTGTCAGTTCTCTTGTCAAGTATGTCAGTAACACTGTCAGTTCTCTTGTCAAGTATGTCAGTAACACTGTCAGTTCTCTTGTCAAGTATGTCAGTAACACTGTCAGTTCTCTTGTCAAGTATGTCAGTAACACTGTCAGTTCTCTTGTCAAGTATGTCAGTAACACTGTCAGTTCTCTTGTCAAGTATGTCAGTAACACTGTCAGTTCTCTTGTCAAGTATGTCAGTAACACTGTCAGTTCTCTTGTCAAGTTCTGTTGTCAGTTCTCTTGTCAAGTATGTCAGTAACACTGTCAGTTCTCTTGTCAATGTCACTGTCTGTCAGTTCTCTTGTCAAGTATGTCAGTAACACTGTCAGTTCTCTTGTCAAGTATGTCAGTAACACTGTCACTGTCAGTTGTCAGTTCTTTGTCAAGTATGTCAGTAACACTGTCAGTTCTCTTGTCAAGTATGTCAGTACTGTCAGTTCACTGTCAACTGTAACACTGTCAGTTCACTTTTCAACTTTTTTGTCAACACTGTCAGTATGTCAGTAACACTGTCAGTTCTCTTGTCAAGTATGTCAGTAACACTGTCAGTTCTCTTGTCAAGTATGTCAGTAACACTGTCAGTTCTCTTGTCAAGTATGTCAGTAACACTGTCAGTTACATTTTTAAGTATAACTGTAACACTGTCAGTTAGGTACTTCTGTAGCACTGACAGCTTGTTTCCAAGTATGTGTGTAACATTGTCTGTCTGGTATGTAATGTTTTAGCAAAATAATCAAACAAAATTTTGTTTCAAAATAGTCTTTAGAGAAATTTATTTTTTAATTTTATTTTTCTAAATTTTATTTATTTATTTATTTATTTATTTATTTTTTTTTCTCAATATACACTCGGACAGTAAATGCCACATTGTCATCTGAACACACTAAAACCATCCTCATCCATTTGTGTTAGTACAACACAAATTAATGAAAAAAAAAAAAAAAAAAAAAAAAAAAAAAAAAGAAAGAAAGTAAATTATCTGGAAAAAATAACAAAGATATTTCTAAAACTAAAAAAGTAAATCTTTGGTATATTTTCTTGTCGAGCCACTTTTTGATAAATGATTGATTTAGAATCCATATTTGCATCCATATTTTCTTTTCATTTGTATTTGGCTGTGTCCATATTTTGTCTGACGGTTTCTATTTAACTCTGCGTGTTATTATATGTGTCAAATTATATTTAACAGTCTGTCCACATTTTCTCACTTATGCCTTATTTTTATTCTGTCTCAAAGTACATTTATTTTCTCCACTCTCTCTGTCTTTTTTAAAAAAAAAAAAAAAAAAAAAAAAAATAGATTTTGTTTATCATTGTACATTTAAAATGGAAATTTGTCTCACTTTGACATCTTTGTAACCTTATATTTTTCTAACATACACAGTTTTAACAGTAATTCATTATCATTATAATTATTGATTTTTAAGTAATTATAATGTAAAATTGATAAAAGACAGTATAGCAGTTTGAGTTCTGGTGAATATTATATTAAAAGAAATTTAAATTTTTTTGTATCCTAAAAAAGTAGTAATAATAATAGTAATAATAATAATAATAATAATAATAATAATAATAATAATAATAATAATAATAATAATAATATATTGTTAAAGGAAAATTTTCATCTCAATAAATAAATAAATAAATAAACAATAACAAATACAACAGTCATAATGATAACAACAAGAAGAACAGTAATAATAATAAAAATAACAATCACTTAAGTTTTAAATGATGGAGGGAAAAAATAAACAAATGGAATATATTTACTTTTCAAAATTAATTTACATATTGTCAACTTAGGTAACTTTATTTATGTTTTATTTCTGGAAAGGTATACAGAGTGGATCCGTCCTAGTACATGTTCTCCATGGCAACAAACAGCTAAGAGAAAGAGATAAGTGCAGGGAAGATAACTCTGTACCTGGCAACAGTGGACTGTTTACAAACCAGCTGAACAAAACTGACAAAATAAAAATACAACCCTGTAAAGATAACAAAACAAATAGCATTGGTTTATTTGTTTAAATATATAAAACATATGCAATAATAGTCAACTGATAAATAATTACACATAAAACAAGAACATTACAGTTTTACTGTGGACAAAGTGGTCATCTCCTGTATTACTGAAACAATTAAAATATTTAGACTAAATAAACAATTCACATGATAACTTACTTTAATAAAATAAAAAATAGTTTTGGAAATAGAACGTTGAGCATTTTGTTACTCATACCTCTAAATTCAGTGAAAAAGATATTCAAGATGTTTTTATTTATAAAAAAAGTTTAATGAAATAAAAAGAAAATTTTTTTTTTTTAAAAATAAAATTGAAATAAACTAGGAAAAATACATAAAATATTGTAAAAAGTAACAATGATAAATTGTTAATGTTACATAAACACATTTTTTTCACTATAATAAAACACTGTCAAAAGTTAAAATGAAAATTTTTTAAAAAATTATAAATAGTTTACATTTTCAAATTAAGATCAAAGTTTTATAAAACAATTAAGATCAAATTTTGTGGGACATGGTGTCAAAAAAGAAAAAACAAAAATGGAATGTTTAAAAACAAAATTGATAAAAGATAAAATAAATTCTTATTTATAAACAGAAATGTGTTAATGTGAATAAACATACACCAAAAAAAATATTTACATTTCACAGTTAAATTCTTTACATTTCACAGTTATTTTACATTTTCACAGTTAAAATAAAGTTAATAAACGTTTACATTTTCACAATTAAGATGAATAGTTTACATTTTCACAGTTAAAAGTTAATTTTCAATGTGTTAATTTTTCACAGTTAAGATGAATAGTTTACATTTTCACAGTTAAGATGAATAGTTTACATTTTCACAGTTAAGATGAATAATTTACATTTTCACAGTTAAGATCAAAGTTTACATTTTAACAGTTAAGATCAAAGTTTACACTTTCACAGTTAAGATGAATAGTTATATTTTCACAGTTAAGATGAATAGTTTACATTTTCACAGTTAAGATGAATAGTTTACATTTTCACAGTTAAGATGAATAGTTTACATTTTCACAGTTAAGATGAATAGTTTACATTTTCACAGTTAAGATGAATAGTTTACATTTTCACAGTTAAGATGATGGTTTTCTGCAGATTTTCTTGTGTTCACTCCAGTCTTTTCTCTGACATTGCTTGCTACAGTAAAACACAGAGCGACAACGTTCACATCGTTTACAAGTAACACCACTCACACAACAGCTGCTACAAAACACCAGCTGGAATTCTCGACTTAAACGCGGATTTGTACACCAAGAGATATCCAGTCCAAAACATTTACGAAATCTTTCAAGTCTAGAAAGTCCAGGATACCTTTTCGCTGTGGCGGCAAGCAGAGTTTCTGAAAAAGAGATAACTCATCTTTCAGTCAAATTAGTTCAGTGTTACAAAACTGAGAAAAGATTCAGAATTTTTGATACAAATTTCTTAATCTGTTACAACTTTTTTCTCTCTTGGATTTTTAAGACATTTTCGCATTTTATGATTAAAATTTTGACATTAGGTAAATATATGTATCAATTAGAAGTATATAAAAAAAAATTAATATATAAAAGTAAAATGTATTAATGGAAAACAAACCAATAGGATTTTCACATTTCATGATTAAACTTTTTATTAGGTAAATGCAATTAAAGTAGATTATAATGTGTAAAAGTATAAAAAAAACATACCAATGGCATCTTGAAAAGGATAATTTATACACAAACCAGTGGCATAAAAGGATATCTGGGCCGAATAAAAGAATTTTTCCATGGCAGAATGACGTTCTGTTCACACGACTGCTTCATGCGTTTTGAATTCAGTGAAAGTATTTTTCTCAGAAGGGCAAATGCTCTGTCGTATTCACTTGTAATCTGAAAATATAGTTTGTAAACACTTGTAGTATTTAGATTTCTTTCATCTGCTCTTCCTGTATAACATACCAATCCTCTCTCTCTCTCTCTCTCTCTCTCTCTCTCTCTCTCTCTCTCTCTCTCTCTCTCTCTCTCTCTCTCTCTCTCTCTCTCTCTCTCTCTCTCTCTCTCTCTCTCTCTCTCTCTCTCTCTCTCTCTCTCTATATGTATGTATGTATGTATTTTATTTATTTTCAAACTTTATTAACAGGAAAGTTTGGCAATGAACAAGGATTCACTTTGCCAATTCTACCTTTGTCAGTTTTTGTAGGTTGTAAATTCTAGGAAGATCAGATGACTGAAAAATGGCTGTCATCATCTCTGTGTGTGTAGTTTCACTCTTGTTTTCTTTGTGTGTTTCTTGATCAAAATCAATCCACTTGACAATCAGAGTAGGAAGTCCATGGATCAGTTTGAAGTAATCCACAGACAAGATCATACTTGGAGTATTCGTGTCTTTCATCACCAACATTGTCTTGTGCTGAAATAGTCAGTGTGTTCTTAAATTGTCACATTCAAATTTACATTTATAATATTTTAAATATAAATAATTTTAAATTTGTGACATTTATACAATATTTTATGTGTTGTGTTATATCTGTATTGTGAAATATAAACAATATTTTATCTGTATTGTGAAATATAAACAATTTTATATCTGTATTGTGAAACATAAACAAGAATTTAGTTGTTTCTAGATTTACAGACAGTATTGTATGTTTGTGTTGTAAAATATACACAATGTCTTACAGATGGAGATGAATTGTATTCAACAAATATGCTGAAGAGAATTTCTTTGAGGATGTTCCAGGCATTCATGTCTGCTGTGTTTTCCAGCGACCTCTCTGAACGAGGAAAAACTCGATGTAGATTTACTTCATACAGAAGCTGATCACTTTGCTCTGACTTCTCATAGTCTGGTTCTTTGTTTACATCATCAAACAGGGGTCTGAATGGCAGGATCACTTCTCCAAAGGTCAAAGGTAAGTCTTTGGTCAGGTCACAGGTCACTTCACCAACTTTCCTTTGTAACTTGACTTTAGAGTCTGACAGCAAAACCGCACAGGAAAGTTGACACGAGTGACTGAATACTGTACTGTAGAATAATCATCATCATAACTATCATTGGTGTTATTATCAACATATTTATCATCATCATCATTATTGTTATTATTACTATCGCTATCATCATCATATTGTTATTATCATTATGAGCATTATCTTTATCATCACCATCCTTGTCAGCATTCACATTGCTATCATCATCATTAAAGTCATCATCATTAGCATCATCATTAGCATTATGATCATCATTATCGTCATTATCATGTAAAGAATATTTTATTTTAATTGTGTCTGTATGTATTCATATATTTATTTGAACATTCAGTTAACATATTTATACTAGTGAAGAAGTAAAATTCATTGCAATTTCTAAGGTTTGAGTATTCGGAAGTCTATACAAAAGAAATACTTATTTGTTGTAGCATGATTTAAATATTACCTCCCCTTACTAAATTTAAAACAAAAGTTGTCTTTCCTGTTGTTGTCTGTGTAGTCGAGGCTGAAGTTACCGAAACAGAATTTGTCATCCATTTTGAATTTCACCCGAAAAAATTTCTCAGTTTCTGTCAGAGTGGTAGTCTGTAAAATAAAATAAAATAAATTTTATACCCAAACCCACACATAAGCACACACACACACACACACACACAACCCTTCCAGAAGAAAACAAAAGAAAAAAAAAAAAGAAGAAGAAGTTAAATAATAATAATAATAAAGTTGATGCCCTCACGTGTGTACACCTTCAAGCTCTGAATAATATTTGAGTTGAACTGGATGTCAGCTTCACAGTTTGGTTTGCTGACACTGTAGAGACAGGAACAGAAATGTCAACAGACAAAAATTGTAAATTTATAATTTCGAATTTACAAATAAATATTTACACATTGTTTCGGAAACATTGCCTTATCTAACGCTTAATCCACCCCTGACACACATATACATAAACAATGTCTCAGTGACTAAATGGTATCACTGTCTGACAACAGGGTGTGGGTGAATGGGTTCAAAACTTGTCTGCGGCATCTCCGTCCTCATTTTCGTTCCCGAATATTGGCTATGTGCAGTCATAAATACTCATTCCCAAATACACACGTATACACATGCATACATACATATATCCACACACACATAGAAACAGAAAGACATGTACACATGTATCTATATATGTGTGTATGTGTGTATGCATATACGTACGTATGCGTGTTCGTATGTATTCACATGTATGTACTTACCACAATTTGATCGTGTTGTTTTCTTTCAGTCTTCTCTCCAGTATCTGTTAAAAATAATGATTTCACTTACTATAGACTAATAAAATATTACACAGACGTGAAAATAACAGTAACAGGAATAATTAGCTTGAAAAACAAAACAAACTTACCTCGCTTGACAATATCCTCAAACTTCTGTTTGATAAATTCAGATGCTAAAAAAAAAAAAAAAAAAAAATTAAAAATAAAATTAAAAAAAGGATTATATTTGATAACTGAAAGTCAGATAATTTATATGTCTAATAATAACGTCACAGTAACATATGTAGACATAATGCTGTAAGACTGAGCACACATTGAAACGTTTCAGTGATTTACTCAGTCTGTCCAGATTCTATTTACCTTTACGCCTTACTGGAGTGGTTCGGCTATTTTTGTTTAGAATTACAGTTTTTTAATCGTTCAGCGTCTTCCGTCTTTATTTGAAGAAAGCCATAAAAAAGGAGATAATATATATTTTTAAATCTTGTTAATTTGCATGTTCCCACGCTAACTGTTGCCAAAATAATCCTTTTTGATTGCTTTTCATCAACTGAAAGTTTACAGTAAAACCACATCAGTTCTTTCTGGGTCGTACGTGTGACTTCATTCATACATCGATGCATATTCCCATTCATTCACTGACGTATGCAAACATTATTACAAACATTACTACTCACACTGATTCGTGCAAACAGTGATTGATTGATCTACTCACACTGATCATCACAGAAGGTGAGCAGTCTGTTTAGTATCATACGTCTTGTTTTTTCATTATGTTTATTGACACTGGGGATATCTTGAGCGATTTTGTCGAGAGGAAACTTGTCCGGAACTGAAAATATTTCCTTTAATGCTTCAGTTAGAACAGGGCTGCCTGAAATAACACAGAACAGTGTCACCACAAACAGGAAACTTTATCTTTTGATATTTGTTTACTGGTGACAAACAGAATAAATAAATAATAAGTTAATCTATAAACTGAAATAGTTGAAAATTATAATACAAAACGAATACAAATCACCTTTCAGGTTTAAAGTGCTTGGAGTTTTAGCTACTTTCCAGCGAAGGGTGACACAGTCAGCTCCAACAAAAGTCCCATCAAGCTTCAGTTTTCTGTAACACAGAGAAATAAACTGATTATGATTAGACTGCTAAATTAATAATAGATTTAATCAGGCATATAATGTCATTTAACAATAATTATGTTTGATATCCTTCAAAAATATGTTTTAAAGGTTTTCGACGTAAATAATGCAATAAAAAAGATGATAAACTTCCTTTGGCTTTTATTGTTGACTTTTATGTATTTCAATTATTTTAAATATATATTTTTTTAAATTTATCTATTTCACTTCCTTTTATTCTGACGTAAGTGACGTTGCCCACTGGTGACCGAATGAACCGAAAAATGGCGTAAATGAGAATTTGACGTTAGGCGGAAATGACGTAACGCAGGCTATTGCTATATATGAGGACTTTTAAAATAATGTGTATTACATTAAACAATACAAGTGACGTCATTGACCCATATATATATATATATATATATGATATATGTAATGATACATATGATGCATAATAATTGTAAGTACAAAGAAATCACAATAGTATGATATGTTTGTAAAAACAAAAATAAAAATTAAAATTTTGTCTTACTCAGTTCCTATGTCTATGTCCTCAGCAAAGTGCAGTCCTACAAGAGTTGGAAGGAGAGAGGCTGAACAGCCGAGACATTTTTCAAACAGTTCTTCAATTCGTGTGTAGCAGTGGAAGAAGTAGAACATCTCAGTCGTCAGAATTCCATTGTCTCTGAAAATAACATAGTTAATAGTTGATTCTATGTTGTAATAGAACACACACAAATAGACAGACTCTCAGACATGCTGTATACAAACACACAGAGACATACAAAAATACATACAGACATACGCAACCAGACACGCACACACATGCAGAAACTCAGACAGATTACACACATTATATACAGATACAAATACTATAGACACACACAAACACTTACACAAACATATGATTACACATAAGCACAGATATATATACACACACCTAAGCACACACATACACAAACACATACTCAAACACATGCAGATACGGACACAGAGACATGCAGACACACGTACAAAGTCACAATACCTGTTAAGTCGAGGTTGGCACTGTACGAGTATGTTCAACAAACCCTGTGAGTCACTTAGGTTTGACGTGTCAATGAAATCAAAATACTGTTCTGTAGGCAGTTTGCTTAGTACACTAAACACATCATAAAACCATAGAAAATACTGCAGAAAAACAAAATCAAAACAAGAATAAACTATTCTATGAAATATGTACGTGTCTGTCTGTGTATGTGCATGTACCTTTGTATGTATTTGCCTGTATTGCGCATGTATATATATTCATGTATTTATTTTCTGGCTGGGTGTTTGTATATCTGTCTGTGTCTGTATGTTTGTGTTTCTGTTAGTATGTTTTTTTTAGTATGCATGTGTTTGAATGTCTGTATGTTTGTATGCGTTGCTCTTTGTGTAAATATGCATGACAGATTTCACGAGTTTATTCAATTTATAAAACTGGTTAAAATAAATGAATAGGATTCCCTACACCATTGCTTGGGATTTTACAACGACATAATTGGCCATTATAGACAGTTTCAAAG
>CM022668.1:2111069-2118569 GCA_012295275.1 Chrysomallon squamiferum | reverse complement strand
TTCAGTCTTTTTGTATTTGTTTTGTTTTGTATGTTGTTGTTTTTTAAATACATTTTACATAATGTTACTATATTTCAATGAAATTATGTCTTATGTTAAATGCAAGTTCTGGCTGAAATAACTTTCTTGTCCATTCTATTTTTTTTGTTCTTGTCCTTTCAACGTTTTTGTTTCTCTTTTTTCTTCTTCTAGTTCTTCGTATTCTTTTCGTTAGCGCTGTTTTTATTTTTATTATAAAATAAAAATAGTAATAGCAATAAAAATAGTAATAGCAATAAAAAGAATAATATCGTAATATTAGCAACAAGAACAAGAATAATATTAGAAATGATCACATTTATCTGTAGAATGTTTCAGCAACATTCCAGTTACACCAAGCGTCATACAACGACATCACTGTGTCGTGCAACGACGTCAGCATCAGCGTTGCTGTCTGTCCCCATCTGCCTTTAACACCGACATCTCAAACAGCAACATCCTGACACTAGTTACGTAAACTGTCTGCTTACAAAGATTTGTAACAGTTCAAAAGAATTCAAGAGAGTAATGACAGTTTCTCTCAGAAGTCAAAATCAAATCAAAGTATGTTCTAGTGCAAAGTCGAATCTAAGATTAAACGTGAAATACGTCAATTAACTCTCATCATCAGTGGAGTTTCGTCATGGATAAAAAATAAATAAAAACATTGACAGCCAAAAAACAAAATAAAAAGAAGCAACAACAGCAATAACCAAAAAAAAAAAAAAAAAAAAAAAAAAGATAGATAGATGGATATATAGATAGATAGATAGACAGACAGACAGAAGATAGATAGATAGATAGATAGATAGATAGATAGATAGATAGATAGATAGATAGATAGATAGATAGATAGATAGATAGATAGATAGATAAATAAAAATGGAGGGAGGGGCATATCGAGTGAGACAGATCCTAACGACGGATTTGCATTCTTACAACCGTTTTCTCCATTTGGCAAAGCACCAAGATTCAAAAATATTTATTCAGCTTTAACCCAAGGACCGGGTCGAGATGATTATTAGATTCAGTCGACTGAGATAATAACTCACAGTGAAGTCTGTGTCCATCTGTATTTACTACAGTCTGTATTTCCATCTGTATTTACTAGTAGTCTGTATTTCTCTCTGTATTAACTACAGTCTATATTTGTATCTGTATTTACAGTCTATATTTGTATCTCTATTTACTAGTAGTCTATATTTGTACCTGTATTTACTAGTAGTCTATATTTGTATCTGTATTTACTACAGTCTATATTTCTATCTGTATTTACTAGTAGTCTATATTTCCATCTGTATTTACTAGTAGTCTGTATTTCTATCTGTATTTACTAGTAGTCTGTATTTCTATCTGTATTTACTAGTAGTCTATATTTCTATCTGTATTAACTACAGTCTATATTTCTATCTGTATTTACTAGTAGTCTATATTTCTATCTGTATTTACTAGTAGTCTGTATTTCTATCTGTATTTACTAGTAGTCTATATTTCTATCTGTATTTACTAGTAGTCTATATTTCTATCTGTATTTACTAGTAGTCTATATTTCTATCTGTATTTACTAGTAGTCTATATTTCTATTTGTATTTACTAGTAGTCTATATTTGTATCTGTATTTACTACAGTCTATATTTCTATCTGTATTTACTAGTAGTCTATATTTCTATCTGTATTTACTACAGTCTATATTTCTATCTGTATTTACTACAGTCTATATTTCTATCTGTATTTACTAGTAGTCTATATTTCTATCTGTATTTACTAGTAGTCTGTATTTCTATCTGTATTTACTAGTAGTCTATATTTCTATCTGTATTTACTACAGTCTATATTTCTATCTGTATTTACTAGTAGTCTATATTTCTATCTGTATTAACTACAGTCTATATTTCTATCTGTATTTACTAGTAGTCTATATTTCTATCTGTATTTACTAGTAGTCTATATTTGTATCTGTATTTACTACAGTCTATATTTCTATCTGTATTTACTAGTAGTCTATATTTGTATCTGTATTTACTACAGTCTATATTTCTATCTGTATTTACTAGTAGTCTATATTTCTATCTGTATTTACTAGTAGTCTATATTTCTATCTGTATTTACTAGTAGTCTATATTTCTATCTGTATTTACTAGTAGTCTATATTTCTATCTGTATTTACTACAGTCTATATTTCTATCTGTATTTACTAATAGTCTATATTTCTATCTGTATTTACTAGTAGTCTATATTTCTATCTGTATTTACTACAGTCTATATTTCTATCTGTATTTACTAGTCTATATTTCTATCTGTATTTACTAGTAGTCTATATTTCTATCTGTATTTACTACAGTCTATATTTCTATCTGTATTTACTACAGTCTATATTTCTATCTGTATTTACTAGTAGTGTGTTTTTCTTCTATCTGTATTTACTACAGTCTATATTTCTATCTGTATTTACTAGTAGTCTATATTTCTATATTTCTATCTGTATTTTACAGTCTCTATTCTATCTGTATTTACTAGTAGTGTGTTTTTTCTCTACTACAGTCTATATTTCTATCTGTATTTACTAGTAGTGTGTTTTTCTTCTATCTGTATTTACTAGTAGTCTATATTTCTATCTGTATTTACTAGTAGTCTGTATTTCTATCTGTATTTACAGTTTATAGTTCATTAACACGTATTCATGCCAAGTCTTCACTGACACAGAAATAAGCAAATAAAACAGTTTTTTTACTTGCTAAATAAAAATGCAGAACTTGACACCGTGTCCTACTTTCTCCCACCCCCATTTCTAATATTTCAGGGGTCGAGATTTTTAGGTGTTTTAAAAGCTGTTGTGCTGCATGCTAACCAGTAACAACAGTCCATTCTGAGGCGTTGGCGGGTTTCTTCTTTCCATTCAAGAACACGTGACTGTGTCTGTAAGTAGGCTGAGATATGAGTGAAAAAGCATTGCTGTTTGTATTCATTCGATCTTTTGACGAGGAATGAATTGGCAGATTGGTGTTGAAGATATTTTTACGTGTAAATATCAAGTCAAATAATTGATTAAGATTGTATACCTCAATGTGCCTGTCACAACCTTAATGTCATAGACCCTAGGAAATATATATACATATAGTGTGAGTGTGTGTCCGTGTGATCGTGTCCGTGTATGTGTATGTAGGATGTACGTAAGATTTCTTTAGGGTAACATTAACAGATAAAATTACGGTCAGAGAAAAAAGTAAAACGAAATTAATTATACACCTAGTTCTTATCAGCACAGATCGGAAAAAACCCTAAAGAATAAAGGAAGGAAAGACTGAATAAGGAATAATACATATGAAATACGTATTTCAATACGATAATAGTGATAAAGCTTCAGAATGATAGTAGTGGTAAAAAGATGTGACAGAATTAATAAAGAAGGACGGATAGTAGGAACAAAGGAAGGAATGAAGGAAGGCAGGGACAATACACATTAAGTACCTGAGTATGATGATGGTAGGTAAAACGTGGTAAAAAAAAAAAAAAAAAAAAAAAAAAAGACAACTTTTGTTGTCACTAAACAAGGCAAACACAACAAAACGTTCTGTCGCCATTATATGAGAAAAACTGTCGTTCACATCGTTATTTTTAGTAACCGTTCACACGACTGCCGGACAAATAGCAGTTACCAATTCACATGTCTTTTCATTGCCCAGTTATCCCTGCACCGATAAATCTGAGTCGTAAACATTCACACGATGTCGATGAAGTGAATTATAATCAGTTATGTAGAGAATATTATTTTCTCTTTACGAAAAGCTGCCCCAGTACTTTTTATAGTTCTTTTGTTAGTGACGAGTTAGCCGTGTTTATTGTGAGACGTGTGTTTATTGTGAGACGTGTGTTTACACGACCTCTCCCTGGCGTGAGAGAATCGTCTTTTCACAAGTGTTTTACTTTCTCAAGCTAAGTTTATTAACTCAGAGGGCTTGCTAGTAATTTTGCTTATTCGTTTATTTTCTGTGATTCTGTTTTTGTTAATGCGTCGCTTTGACAAAAGCTCGAATTTAACCTCGTCGTGGTTAATTTGTTTTTAGTGTCCATTTGTCTGTCCGTCGTTCCGTGTACGCTAACATCAATAATAACAATAACAATAACAATAACAATAGTAATAACAATAATAATAACAATAACAATAATAATAATAATAATAATAATAATAATAATAATAATAATAATAATAATAATAATAATAAATAACAACAATAATAATAACAATAATAATAACAATAATAATAATAACAATAATAATAATAATAATAATAATAATAAAACTACCTATCACAACAGCGATCTCGTTAGTGTAATGGTTTGTTACAAGTTTACTGAGGAGTTTTCAGTCTCACCTATCACATGCGGCATAGTCTTTATTGTGTCATTGTTGTAACACGGCAATGTCTGTATCCTGACATTGTCCATATCCTGTCATTTTCTGTATCCTGATATTGTCTGTATCCTGATATTGTCTGCATCCTGATATTGTCTGTATTCTGATATTGTCTGTATCCTGATATTGTCTGTATTCTGATATTGTCTGTATCCTGATATTGTCTGTATTCTGATATTGTCTGTATTCTGATATTGTCTGTATCCTGATATTGTCTGTGTATTCTGATATCCTGATATTGTCTGTATTCTGATATTGTCTGTATCCTGATATTGTCTGTATTCTGGCGTATTATCAGTAATCGGGTAGTGCCGGACTAAACAATTTCAAATTTGTTTGTTATTGGTTTATTTATTTATTCAGTTGTTTGTTTATTATTTTATTTATTTATTTATTTATTTATTTATTTATTTATTTGTTGAGATTTGAGTGTATGAAGTGTGCTTCAGTTTTTGTAAAAGATTTTCAGTGTGAACGAGCGCTGTACTAAAATTTAAATACAAACAGCGAAGTTGCTGGACGCACAGTCCCCAGAGCCGCAGTGGAAATTATTTTGTAATAAAAGTGTCTAAACTTTACTACACACACAACACTTGGACATATGGGTAGATTCTTTTACGAGCCTGTCACGTGACCCGACACCCGGATGTCCAGGGTAATCAACTCGCTTTTACTGACTGTCGTGCGGTGTTTTTAATGTTGTCAGCGCAGATAAAATGGCGAGTTTCTCAGAGAGAGAAGTGCCCGAGGACAGCGTTATTAAAACTGTTAGTGACGCGTTACCTTCCGTCATCACCTGTCAGTTTGAATTACAGGTACGTGTCTACCTGCAGTGTGAGCGTAAACACAGCAGAACAAAGCCAGACTGTTCTTGTTTTGTTCAGGCTATTTGCAGTGTATTTGATGAATACTTACAATAAAATATTATTAGAAAAAAAAAAAAAAAAAAAAAAAAAAAGAAGAGAAATACCCTTACACACAGATGAGTACAATTAGTAAACAGACGTAGAAACATACACAAAATACATGATTATAATAACTAACTTACTAACTAACTAACTAAATACTTAACTAATTAAATGAATAACTAAATAAACAAAATATGTAAAAAAAAGTATTTTAGTCAAGTACACACACACAGGTATATAATAATGATGAAATGTAGATGTGTGTGTATATATATATATATCATAGAATATCATAGAATAGCCCTAAGTACATTGAGGCATACAAAAATTGACGATTTGTTTTAGGTTGATTTTTTAAAAAACGTTTTATATAAAATGTTTATTTAAAAAATATAAAATAAAAAATTCTGTCCCAATAGAAACGATATGAACTGAATAAATTTGTTTATGTGTGTATATTTAGGGGTTTTTTAACAGCCACGTAATATTTATATTCTTCATTCATTCTTTTCTGTATTTCAAACTTTACGTGCAGGAGATTTAAGCTAAAAAGTCATTCATCAAGTCAGGCTGACTGCACATTGTTACACCTGTACACAGTTTAATCTAAACACAGGTACACCTGTATACAATTACACCTGTACACAGTTTAATCTAAACACAGGTACACCTGTATACAATTACACCTGTACACAGTTTAATCTAAACACAGGTACACCTGTATACAATTACACCTGTACACAGTTTAATCTAAACACAGGTACACTTGTATACAATTACACCTGAACCCAGGTGCAACTGTAAACATTTGACACAGTTAAATCTGTATGCCTTTACACGTGTACAATGAACAGGTATCAGATGAAAGACAAAGTAACCTGACACGTCTAATTAACACAGTGGACAGTGAAATCTTATCAGTATCACATTTCACATTCTCTCCGTTGATTATCAGTATTGTTAATCATGTTCCAAATCTGGATTATCCTAGATACATAAAATAATAAATAAATAAATAAATAAATCATGACGATCATGATAATGACAATGATGATGATGGTGGTGATAATAGTAAAGATGATGATGATGATGATGATGATGATGATGATTAAACATCAACAACAGCAATAAAGAAAAGGTTGAACAATAGATACTGCTATTCCTTACCTTCTTCTGTACTACAGTCATGACACATCATTCAGTTCTGAACCCTTTAACCCTTTAGTGACCACATTAACACTGTCAGAAACAAAACAAAACAAAACAAAACAAAACAAACAAACAAACAAACAATGAAATGCCAGAAATGTTAACTAAAAGAAATGTGTTTCTAAAATGTAAATATATGGATTACGTTATGAACAGTGTTGAGAAGAAAATGAATATAAGAAACTAATTTACATTCATCTACATCTCTTCTTTCGTTCTTCTTTTCAGTTTTACGTATATTACATACTTTACAGAAAACATAGCAAATTATTATTTTTATTAAATATATATATTTATATTATCGCTTTTAACACTGACGTTCTTCTGCTAAATCTTTGTTTGTAATGACGTATCGAGGAGACACAAATCCATGCTCAAAACCGTCATGTTGTTCCTCGATTATTTCCTCCAACATTTACAGAGCACTACAAAGCAGACTGGCAGTCGTGTGGACGAGTGTGTTTCTCCTGCCGTGCAGGCAGTGATAAACAGACAATGATAAATGGTCTCTATATTTAGAAAACATAATCCCTTACACTCTCTTCGTTACACATGTCAGCGTTCTTATCTTTTTTTTTTTCATTTTTTTTTTTTTTCAAGGCAATGTTTTGAGAAATATGCAGTGTAGAATTTTATTTATATTATAAATCCATCCACCGTTATGAGTTTATGTAAACCGTTATCAGTGTGTGTGTGTGTGTGTGTGTGTGTGTGTGTGTGTACATGTGTTAGTGTGACTTATATCTTTGAGTGTTGGTGTTTGTATCATCCATATGTTTGTGTTGGTGTATGTATATACATGTTTGTGTGACTGTATATGTTTCTATACGTGCTTTTGTGAGTGGGTTAGTGTGTTTTTGTGATTGTGAGTTTATGTTGGTTTTCGTATATACATGGGTCTGTGTGTCTGTGTCTATGTGTTAAATATAAGTATATATTTTTATAACACGA
>CM022668.1:2086069-2106069 GCA_012295275.1 Chrysomallon squamiferum | reverse complement strand
TTTAACTAAATTTCTACGTCTCTCCCCTTCTCATTTTCACTCACTATTATGTCCGCAATACAATTCCTTCCGTTAACAAAACGATTTCTGACGTCACAGAGTAGAAGCAATTAACTCTCGTTGTATACCCCCCAAAAAAAAACCCACCCAGTCATTCAAAATGGCTGCATACGGTTACAAGCAAAAAGACTTAATATTCTGACATGTTGAATATTTAGTACACCTGCAAAACTGTGCCCCGGGACATTTCCCCATGTTAGGCGTTGTTACCAACTCACACGTTTTGTTATCTACTTTAATCTGACCGATAGGCGTGTCTCATATCAGTGTATTTTATTTCGTCAAACAAAAAAATGTTTGGCTTCGTTGTTCATTTGAGCTTTTGAGAGATTTAATCGATGTGCTGTCAACAATACACTTTTATTTGTCAGAACTAGAATCACTGATAAAAATAACACAAGTGAAAAAGTATGTTGGTTTTTATTTTTTTTCTGACTGTTCTTTTTTCCATTTTTATTTTTTTTTTTTTTTTTTTTTTATGTTTTTATGTATATGTGTATGTGTGTGTGTATGTATGTATGTATGTGTGTGTATGCATGTGTGTGTGTATCTATGTATGTAATGTATCTATGTGTATCTATGCATGTATATGTGTATGTGTAAGTGTATGTGTATGTGTATGTGTGTTTGTATGTATGTATGTATGTAAGTAATTGAAACAGATTACAATTGTTTTCTTTTATTTTGAGAGAAAAGTGAGAGAGAGAATGGAAAAGATAGACACACGTGTGTATATATGTTTGTGTGTTTGTGTGTATATGCATGTGTATGTGTATGTAAGTGTGTTTATATATATATATATATATATATATATATAGATAGATAGATAGATAGATAGATAGATACATTGATTGATAGATAGATTAGATAAAGATAGATATAGATAGATGGAAAGACAAAGACAGACATGTAGAGAGACAGCAGACAGACATAGATAGATATATAGATAATTAGAGATAGAGAAAAAATGAGACAGATCGATATTCAGAGAAAGAAACTGGAAAGAAAAGTGAAGTTAATGCACAGTGAAAACAAAGAGGAAAGAGAAGGTAAAGACAAGAGTTAAATTTCGCAGTCAGTGCACTCGTGTTTGATTCTTTGATGTCAACTCAGCTGCCTTATCAAAACAACTTCTCCGACACACCCAGATTTGTTCCATGCCAACAGAGAATATTTGGAAGCCTGGATTAAGCAGATTAACCGCTGGCAGAGAGATATTTGTGTTAGAGGCCAAAACATTTACTTGTTTTGGAAAAGTTCTTCTTTTATTAATGACTTTTGTTGACTTGCAGTTTCTCAGTCTGATTATGTCAACGTGTACAAGACTTTTGACGCGACGACAAAAATACCGGAAGTTGTGTTTCGGGATCAAACTATCGTCATATTAGAATATTGAATGTTTGCACATGTTCTGTTGTAAATTCCTCCGTGATTAGATGAGTTCAACTTTTGTTCGGACCACATGAAAGAGATGTTCAGTTATCTCTTAGTTTTCAGTTATTCCTTACTTCTTAAACTTTTACAACATCCAGGCAGAAACTCTTGTAATATTTTGTTAATCACGTTAAAACAACAGCTTCTTTTTTGTTGTTAAACTGATGTTTGTTATCTGTTAACTGTCTCATTTGCTTCATAAACACTGGTATAAAATAACTGCAAACTCAAACCTAAAAATAACTGAACTTGATAAAAAAAAATAATAATAAAAAAATAAAAAAAAAAAAAAAAAAAAAAAAATAAATAAACAAACAAACAATAACAACCTAACAAAATAAACAATAAATAAATAAATAAATAAAATAAATAAAAATAAAATAAAATAAAATAAATAAATAAATGTTGTTGTAATTATTTATTAATTGTATATAATTGTTTTATTATTATTGTTATTATTAGTAGAAGAAGTAGTGGTAATAGTATTATTAGTATTAGTATTACATTACTACTACAACTACTGTTTTTTCTGCTACTGTTACTACTGCTGCTGCTACTACAACTACTTCTATGTCAATTATTACCACAATGTTTACTACTACTACTGCTGCTGCTGCTGCTGCTACTACTACTACTACTACTACTACTACTACTACTACTACTACTACTACTACTACTACTACTACTACTATATTCATATTCATATTCATATTCATTATTATTATTATTACAGGTTCAGTGTTCGGGATAGAAGAGGGAAAATCGTCGAAGTTTTTGATGGACGGAAATGGCCTGTGGTAAATAGTTTGCGCTTTCTTTTTATTTTGGTTATTATTATTATTATTATTATTATTATTATTATTATTATTATTATTATTATTATTAATGTATTGTAATGATATCATAATATGCGTGACGTCATCTGACATTTTGGTAAATCTTTAATTCGAAGTATTCGCGCTATTGTGAGAGTGATCTCCCTTTATCACGAAGTAAAACGCAAACCTTGAAAATAAAATTAATAGGAAAAAAGTAAAAAAAGAAACCACGACTTCATCTGTATACCCATCCATTTGGGAGAAATTAGGTTTTGTGGAGGCGAAATAAGGCGATGCAATATAAGAAAAGCATATATATTATATATCCACCATATTCTTTTTCTAATAAATCATCGTCTTTGGCAAAATAATTTATGCAGACTCGTGCCATAATTATTTAACAAAAATTTCATTCCTATGTTTGTATACGATTATTTCTCGATTCTCGCTACCCTGTTTGGTTTGTAAACTGTTTATTGTCAGTCTAAAATCACAACTGTAAAACAGTGCAGCTGGTAAGAGGCAGACGTTTCTGTGTACTCGATCGCAGACACAAAGTGTGCGTCTGTTACGTGAATGACGTCGGAAGCCGATTTGTATTAACTCCTTATAAAATAGGAAAAAAATATTTTGTTTTCCCCACCAGTTATTTATTAATAAATATCATTTGACGGAAATAACCGAACTCTGCTGACAGATCGCAAAACTTTGTCACGTGATCATTGGAAAATATGGCGACAAAATCTACCGACATTTGTAAATGATACTTTTCCATTTTTTAAATTTATTTTTTTTTTTTCAAAAGAAGCCGACTTTGAACATCGCCATGGGTTAGAAGTAAGTTAAGTAAATCAGTAAGAAATCCATTAAATGTTTATATTTTTATTTATTAAATGTAATTAGTATCATTCTAAATCTAAAAATAAAAGCAAAAAAATAATGTTGTAAGTAATTTCCACTATATTAATAATAGATTAAAATGTATAGCATTTCAAAACATGAATATATTTATTTGTCATAGTTGTTATTATTACTGTTATTGTTGTCATTATGGTTTATTGTTTATAATAATAATAATAATTATTATTATTATTGAATTCAATGGTAATATTTGTTTTTGTGCAAATGAAACTTAGAAAATAATTATGTTCTTTACATTCTTCTTTGTTGACTAAGTATAGAGTTCAGTTTGCCATTCAGTACTACAAAGGTCTATTGTATGTCTGATATCTAGAGACTATTGTGGGGTGTGGGATATCACATCTTTTATTTCACACTGACATGAGTTAAACAATGTCATGAAAATAAAGTTCTAAAGTAGTGATTCAGTAAACTGTTTCATTTATCACAAAATTTATTGTGTGAGAGAACAGTTTGAATGAAGAGCGACTGTTTTCAGTTTCATCTGGGAAAACAGGAAAATGTAGAAAAAAGATTCCTGACAAAACTGATACACACAAACACACAAATACAAAAACAGTTAAATACACAGACACACACACACATAAAATATTCTTACATACACACACACACACATACATATATAATATATACAAAAACATGCATCACATGCATAGACAGTCATATTTATTTTGTATTTGAAAGTAAACTTGTTTTATTTACAGAGAATAGCTTTCACTTAATAATGAGTGTTTGTTAACAATGTTCAGTGCACAGCTGCATTGCCCATTCACTGTTTTATCTTTTAACATAGACTATTTTTGTTTTATGTTTCTGTGAAACTTAAATATGCAGAGTCATTGCTGAGGCATTTTTTTTGTAATCAGAACTAAAGTATGTGTTATGTCAAAACAGTTTAAATTTAATTATTTAATATGCTTGTCTTTTTTCTCATTTGATATGCATGTTTTTTAAATGTTTAACTTAATTTTTTTTTTATTAACATTAAAAAATGTCAGAAGTTTTATACCACCATTGTTTCATTGGTAACAATTTTTATAATTTTTTCTTTGTCATATTTTCTACTTTCAACTATTTACAGTTTTTGTTGCACACAAGAAAATTCCTTACAAGTGTAGCATACTTAATGAAGTCCTTGGCTTTTTTTTTTTTTTTAAATTTAAATTTGAATGTTATAATTATTGTAAATAGATAAGACAAAAATCTTAAGTGTTAGAGACAAACCTGTCAAACTAAATGTTTAATATTTATAGCAGATAAAAAATGTCTAAGTTTAGAATTAATAAAATGAAACAGGAATTTAATTATTATTTTTTTTTGAATGTAATAGAAAAAAAATGATATTTTAACATAATAATTATAATAATTTGTAAATTGTCAACAGAAAGAAAATAAAAAATCATTGATAACACTAATATATACAGATGAAAGGACAGTATCAGTTACACATAAAGTTTATGACAATAATTGTAATAAACTGTTTTGTCTTTTTCTCTCTGATAATTGATTCATTCTTAAAGCAGAATATTATTAAAGTCTATCACATTTTTTTATATTTTATTAAACATTTTTTTTCTTCTATTAGTTGCTGAATATACTTAGCAAACCCTGACATTTATTTAAATTAGTGGTTTTCAAGCTTCTGTTTTTCAACATCACATTTCGAATACTATTATATATAGTAGTTATAAACATTTATATATTATAAATGTAAGTCAGTCAGTTTTTTTTTTCATCAACTCAGTTATTACAGAGGTGACACAACCAGAATCACTGCTCTGTGTTTTAGTTAATCTTGTGAAAAAAAATGGTTAGTGATAATTAGGAGCACTCAAATAATAATAATAAAAAAAAATGATGATATAATGTTTGATTATTATAAATTACATCTATGTATATTAATTATGTATGTAACAATCAAAACTGTCAGATAGTCTTGACCAAATGAATTTAAAAGACTGAGTCTCTGGGAGGGGGCGAGAGACAGAGAGATGGTGAAAATATTTTAATCAGTTTACTTCTTTGATTCTTATTATTACAAGCACTGTTACAGTGATATACAATATTTGTTTCTTGTTGTCTATAATTTTTTTTTTCTTTTTTAATATCAGTAAAATCAGTTAATCAGTTTAATTAACAAATGTTCAGTTACACATTTCAAATGTTATCTTGCATTCATGACAAAAAAATATAAGTGTTTACCTATACACAAATGATTAAACATATAAATGATTTTATATACTTACTTATTTCTGCTAAATGTACATAATTTATCAGTGATTGTTTGTTTAAAAGTACAACATAAAAAAAAAAAAACACCTGAAGTTGACCAGGTTTGAAGAGACAAAGAATTAACAACTTACACTGACATACATTATTTTAGGTTATTAAGTTGAGTACGTTTTCTTTCTGAAGCACAACCAGCATATATTACATGTGTCTGTTTGTCCATCCATCTGAAACAAATGTAAAATAGAAATGTTTTCAATATTACTTGTAAGAATGTCTGTCTGTACGTATGTATGTATGTATCATTATATGCATATTTTTGTGTGTATGTATATGTTTGTATGTATGTATATATGTGTATGTGTGTGTTTGTGTGTGTATGTGCTACCTGTGTCCAGTCATCCATTCATCCTTCTGTCTGTTCATGCACTGTGATAGAGAGAAGAACTGTCAGGAATGTAAGCTGGTGGAAAGAGACGTCTTTGTGACGAGCGTCTCACAAATTCATTTTCACTTGTCAAAAACAGAGACAGTTTCTGTTACCTGAGAGCAGAACTAATTATTCTGGGTGGGTCATGTTTTCTTTCACCTGACTCACACTGAGGTAAACTGTTACCTTTTGAACTTTAACAGAAGTTAACTTTCAAGGTGATCTAGTTGAGTAAATCTCTCTGTCAGATTTCATTAGGAGAACAGTTTCAACATGTCTGCTATAAGGAAAAACGCTGACATTTTGAAACAGATATGTTTTGAAGTTTAATGGAGGAGTTTGTATAAGGGACAAAACATAACTAACAGAAAAATAACTGTGATGTCATAATCACTGCATTAGTAATATCTATAATGTCATTATTATGAAAAATAATATCTGTGATGTCACCATTTCTGTAGGAACATAACGATATTTATGACATCAACATCACTTTACAAATGAACAATATCTATGATATCATTATTTTTATAACAATAAATTATCTATGATGTCATTATACTACTACCAATTTATATGAGGTCATAATTATATCATAAACATAACATTCTGTGTGATATCATTATTACTGTAATGACATATCAATATCTATGATGCCATTTTTAGTAAATTCAGAAATTTTAATATGATACTGAATACTTTAAAACAAATGTTGTTCATGGTATTATAGAATTAGAAAAATAATCCACTGCCACACAAATATTAGTAACAAAGGATATTAAACATACACCTTTCCAATAAACAAACAATAAACTATAGACACAGAACTTCAGTTAGAATAGAAAAAAAACACAGACACACAGACACATATACAAAAACACACAAAAAAAACAGCATTATGTTAGCAATAAAACTATAGTTTCTGATATTTTAATAACAGAAAATTTTCCATCATCCTTTACAGTACAAAAAAAAAAAAAAGAAAGAAAGAAAGAAAGAAAGAAAGAAAAGAAAAGAAAAGAAAAGGAAAAACAGGACCCCTGTCTGTGGAGTTGTCAGATTTTCCTTTCATCTGCTCAGATAAGATTTTTCTCCTCAGCTTGACCAATATGCTGATAATAAGATCACTATGGTAATCACCCATCCTTTGTCAGTCCACCCCCCCCAGTGCTTTGTCACTGACCAGTGGTGAATTATTTAAACAGCAGACACTACACTATAGTCTGTTTCAGTGTGAAAATCTAATAGATTCTCTCCCAGTATCCTGGGTACAACCTGTACAGAAATAACACAGTAATAAGTAATAACAGAAGAATACAGTAAACATTGATACAACAGTATCATAATAGTATTAATAAAATATCTATATAGTAACAACAATAGCATTATTATAACAGTACAATAACAATAATACAATATAACAATATATAACACTGAAATAACTATATAATAACAATGGTATTAAAACAATAAAACAATTGATAACTTTAAATGCTTTCTGATCGTTTAAATATTTATTCTTTATTTGTACTATACCTTTTTTCTTCTTTTTTTTCTAATAATAATTCTTTTATGCATATATTTATATATATATATTTTTTTTTTTTTTTTACTATTTACTCATGAATAATAGATATATATATATATATTTACACAGGTGAAGAGAAATGTGTTGTTGGTATATAAAAAACTTCTACTTTTTGTTTACCTGCACTCAGTAGGTCAAGGAACAAATACAAATGAGCTGTTTGTCCAAAACATCACGAAAGACTGAGTTTCGGGTTCGCATGTAATTGTGAAATGGGCTATAGATGAGGGGAAGTAGGGTATTTGTTGTATGTCACTGTGTGTTTCAGGGTTGTGTAGTTCAAACAAGTCTTTGTCCTACTCTCTCTCACAGACAGACCTCGCCTACTCAGGTACGTTTATGAATTTTCTTATACAACTGAACATAAACCTTGTTTTACGTTGATTTCCATTCTCTGCACAGTTTTACTGCACCATAAAGTCAGTTATAGTTTGTTCTTTACAGACAAATAGTCTTAAGCATGTGGCTGTGATTGTAGTTTTTATAAAATTTGTTTTGTAGATATCTGTTATCATAGGCAGGTCTTTACAGATGTCTGCTTAAACCAGTTGTTGTTTTTATATTAGTATCTGTACTTACAGGCCATTGTTTATATAGAAAACATTTGTATTCACAGATACTTTTTTATTCTTAAATATGTTTAAAGACAATTCTTTATAGACATGTGTATATTTGTATACATATATATGCATGCATACAACCACACACACATTAATAGTATGTATATGTGTCTATTGTATGCATGCATGTATGACTGTGTGTCTTGTGTATGTGTGAATAGTATATAAGCATGCATGTATATCAATGTATATGTGTGTGTGTGTGTGTGTGTGTGTGTGTGTGTGTGTGTGTGTGTGAGTGAGTGAGGGGGTGCTTGTACTGTGATATGCATAGTCATGAATTAAAGTAATTAACAGTACCAGGCCAATCTAGACAATGAATAATAGACAGGTATTTCATGTGTGTGTAATTAGTGTTTAATTATGTATACCAGACTGTTACTTGTAGTCTGTGCACTTGCAGTAGAATGATTTTAAATGTCTATTTTTAGAATAGATTAAGTGTGTTGTTTGACAGGTGTGTCTCATGTTTGGGTGTTTAATACATCTTTTCTTTATATCACTTTTTTCCTGTCTCTAATTCTCTCTTTCTTTTTCTCTCTCTCTCTCTCTCTCTCTCTCTCTCTCTGACATTCATTTTATCTCTAGCTTTCTCTCTGAAACACACACACACACACACACACACACACACACACACACACACACACACACACACACAAACAAAACTATATCTCTCTCCCACTGGCTTTTTCTCATTTATCTATCTGTCAGTCTGTCTGCTATATTATATATGTCTGATTCTTTCACAGAGTGAGTTTGAATATACATTTTGGCTAGCTAGCTGTGTTTAATGATTGTTAAGATGTGAATGCAGTACTTGGTAATGGATCTGCATGATTAATTATGTTGCCAGATGTTTCAGTAGTAGGATACAACAACACAGAGAATGTCACAGTGTTCTGCAGCTTGTGAAATGTTTCTTTTTGTCAGTTAGGTTTTCATTGGAGATTTCCAGTAATCTGATTAAAGTGGTGGTCACTTTAAAACAGTGGTCATCAGAATACTATTAAATCTTGCTATTACTGACCAGGTCAGCTCTTAAACCGTCTGTCAGATGTCAGTGTTGTCTATCATCATCATGTATCTTCATAGATAATCATCTTAATTTTCATCTTTATCATAATCTCATTATTGTCATTCATGTATCTTGATAAACATCTTGTCATCTTTATCATAATCTTATTATCATCATGTGTCTTCATAGATAATCTTCTTAATTATCAGTTTCAACATAATCTCATCATGATCATCATTATTATATAACTACATTATTTTTAACATATCATCTTTATTATTTTTCAACATTTATTTGTTTATTATTTTCACAGATTGTGTGTATTTGATCATACATGAACCTGTATTGTCAGATGCACTTTTCTCATTCTTCTTTATTGCTCCAAGTTGGACAATTTCCCATTCCGGCCAAAAACCTCATGAACTGTTTATCAGCGTTTTGTGGTTTATGCCTGTCTGTGGGAAGGTTCATAAAAAATATTTCTTGCTGCTAATCAACAGAGCATTCTGTTGAATCATAGCAATTGTTTATTTCTTCATTGTTATTTATTGTCAGTTTTCTGTTTGTGTATATGACATCACTTTATATACATTTCCAACTGCACATATCAAACTTACATATAACTTACTGAACGAATATTTGTTTTGTTTTTTGTTTTTTTTTTTTTAATTCACAGTTATTTCTTTTTACTATTCTGTTACTTCATTCTTTGTTTCATTCATTTATCAGTTTTATTCTTTTGTTCATTTTTTTACTCTTTAACTCATTTATTCATCTATCTCCTCTTTATTCCTTCCTTCTAATCACACTCTTACTTATGCATTCATTTATGCAGATCTTTTCCTGTTAATTAATTCAGCCATCCATGAATATTCATTTGTTAACTTCATGTTTATTCATGTTTTGTGGCTATGATGCGATGAAAGCACAAACCCTGCCAGTATTTGTTCTGTGTGAACTGCTCAATCACTTGGTTATTCTTGTTGATCTTTTACTTTGACATTTTTCATTTCTAATTCTTGGTTAGAGAAAAAAGTCACAACAGCTGAGTAGTGTTGTGTAATTTGTGAATACCACGTTTAACCTGTGTGTGACTGCTTCATTATTGCAGGAAAATTCTTTTCTTCTCTTTCAACCTGCCTGTGACTGACCGGTTATGATGTCTGGTTAAAAGTGAAGAAAAATCTTTTCAGCTCAAACCAGCCCTGCAGTAACAAAATAACGTTGTTGTTGTTGTTGTTGTTGTCACATTTAACTTGTCTGATAACAGAGTGTGGTTAAATTGTCTTTCTACAAGATCTGGTTAAAGAAACTGGTTACAAGATCTGGTTATAGGGCATGGTTACTGTCTGGTTACTGTGTGGTTACAAGGACTGGTTATAGGGCCAGGTTACTGTGTGGTTACAAGCTCTGGTTATAGGGTCTGGTTACTGTGTGGTTACAAGGTCTGGATATAGGGCATGGTTACTGTCTGGTTACTGTGTGGTTACAAGGTCTGGTTATACGGCCTTGGTTACTGTGTGGTTACACAATCTGGTTACAAAAGTATGGTTTCAGTGTCTGGCCACAAGACCTAGTAACAACATACTTACACAGATCTGTTACTGTGTTGTTTCAGAGTATTGGATACAGTGCCTGGTTACAGTCTACTGTTAAATATTGTGGTTACAGATTTTGGTTACTGAATACAGTTATAAATATTTGCAAACTAAGTAAAAAGTAAAGATCTTAGCCTTGCTTATAATAAATACACTGACTTGAGTGGTATGTAACCTTGTCTCCTCCTTGAGTAACACCTGTAATTTTACTAATCCATGTAATTTGACTAATCCCTGTAATTTTACTAATCCCTGTAATTTGAATTGAGTCCAGGTGATCAGGGATGAAAGGATACAAGACAGGCAGGTAACTGGATCACAGCCAGGTAAACTGGATTATGTAGTAAATCACTATGACTGGATATGAAATATCTTTCCTTATTGTGTGTACATTATTGTGTGTGTGTATTTGTGTATGTGTGTCTGCATGGGTATGTATATAACAGTATAGGTGTATGTCTGTGTTTGTGAGAACGTCTCATTTATATTTGCATGTAAATGTGTGTATATATATATATATATGTATGTATGCATGTGTTTATGTATGTGTATGTATGTATGTATGAATGCATGGATATATGTTGGTGTGTTAGTGTGTGTGTGTGTGTATGGATTTATGTATGTATGTATTTGTGTATATATATATTTTGTGTGTACATATACAGTCTAGCTATGAAGGTAGAGTTCTGAATGTGTGGACTTCCACTTTTTCAGTTATTCTGAGTTAAAGAAAGAGAACAAGTAATAACAGAACAAGTAATAACAGAACAAGTAAGAACAGAACAAGTAAGAACAGAACAAGTAAGAACAGAACAAGTAAGAACAGAACAAGTAATAACAGAACAAGCAATAACAAACAAAGAACAGAACAGAACAAGTAACAGAACAAGTAATAACAGAACAAGTCAACAGAACAAGAACAGAACAAGTAATAACAGAACAAGTAATAACAGAACAAGTAATAACAGAACAAGAACAGAACAAGCAATAACAGAAACAAACAAGCAATAACAGAACAAGAATAACAGAACAAGCAAATAACAGAACAAGCAAGAACAGAACAAGTAAAGAACAGAACAAGTAATAACAGAACAAGTAATAACAGAACAAGCAAGAACAGAACAAGTAATAACAGAACAGAAGAAACAGAACAAGAACAGAACAAGCAATAACAGAACAAGTAATAACAGAACAAGCAATAACAGAACAAGCAAGAACAGAACAAGTAATAACAGAACAAGTAATAACAGAACAAGCAAGAACAGAACAAGTAATAACAGAACAAGCAATAACAGAACAAGTAATAACAGAACAAGTAATAACAGAACAAGCAATAACAGAACAAGCAATAACAGAACAAGCAATAACAGAACAAGCAAGAACAGAACAAGAAATAACAGAACAACTGAAGTGAGCCACTGACAAGACAGAAAATGACTCTTTTTATGAAAATCTACAACTGGTAACCACCCAGTTCACCTGAACAATAACACGTCAATTACACTCTTTGTTGTTCTGCAGGTAGTCAGTCACACATTCACATGGTCACAGTTTTTTCAAGGTGTTTAGCAATCTGATACCTTATTAGGTTGGTGGTTGAGAGTGGGGGGATACAGGTTTACCTGATTCACCTGTGATTGAGGTTACCTGGATGAGATTTATCAGTATTTCTTTTCACTTACTGGCAGTTAAACATGAAGGTTTCACATCAGTTGTGCAGGTACTCAATAACTGAACAGGGCTTATGTGAGTCTACACCTGTCAATAATGAGTTGATTTTTATCTGTTGTGGTTTGACCTGTCTGTATAGATTGGTTTATTTTATATACATTAATATATACAACAAAAAAAAAAAAAAAAAAAAAAAAAAAAATTTTCATATGTAAAAACCATTCAGGTATGGTAGATAAATACAACACCTGTAATTAGGATGAACTTTTGACCAGTATCAGTCAGTAACAAGATTTATAGTTCATTTTTCTCTTACCCCAAACCTCAGTTGTGCTTCTGTTCTCTCCTGTAAATTGTAAAATGTAAATTCCAGATGTTCTACTCCATTTCTCATAACAGACAAATACAAAACATCATGACAGACAGGCTCACACACAGACATGTTATCACAATTAGTCCATTTTAAACTTTTATCATTTCATCTTCACCACCATCACCACAATCATCATCATCTTAAACATCATTTCCATCATCACCATCTTCAACATCATCACCATTTTCAACATCATCATCGCATTATAACAATAAAAAATCATCATTATCAACACCACCCTCTTTATTATCATCAATATTACATCATCATTTCATATTCATCATTCTCATTACTATAATCTCATTATCATCATCATGAACACAACCGTCTTCATTATTATTATTATTGTTATTAACCATAATTACAAAACAAAAACAACAACAATAAAACACACTGATACAAATATTTGTGTATAAAACATCACAAAGATTTAATTTGTCAATGTCAGATGTTTTACTGTTTTGACTAAAGTAGAAAACTTGTAAATTATTGATAGCTTACATTTATTGGTTTTATTTTACCTAATTAATTATTACTGTTCAGGTAATTATATATATATAGATATATATATATATATATATATATATATATATATATATATATATATATATATATATATAGAGAGAGAGAGAGAGAGAGAGAGAGAGAGAGAGAGAATTTGTATGATTTATGTAACTGTCACTGTAGAATTATTTATATGTTTAGTTGGCTCAGTCAACAAATCTACCTGGTTTTCTCTAATCAAGGCACAAACAAAGGTTCTTTGATTTCAGGTGCTGATCCAGAGATGTGTGTGTGTGTGTGTGTGTGTGTGTGTGTCTGTGTGTGTGTGTGTTGAAGTTGTATGTTTTTGTTTTCTGTACAGTAACAGACACTGTACAGAACTGAATTCCTGAACCATGACACATGAAATGGTAGTGTTATGATCTAAACCTAAAAACATCTTTCTACTTGAATAGCAGGTGAATGTGTTATCAATATCTGTAAATACGTCTATTCAGAGCTGAATATCGCTGTACGCTTCTAGTGGGTGCTATGTTATAGATACAAATAATACATCACAAATGTGTGTGTGCATTTTGTCAGGCTGCTATAAGCAGATATATATCACACATTAATAATTCTCAAATAGTTGTACGTTCGTACACACTAACTGAAATGTGTATACACACAAACATACACAAAAATACACATACATTCACACAAATGCACACACATACATACAAACAAACATACACACATATGTACAGACAAACACACATACATACAGACATAGAAAGGCATACATATAACATGTCAGTCACTAAGATAAAACAAACAAAAAAACCACCAGTATAATTATTTTGGTTGTGCTCCTAACTCCACATTCATACAACAGACAAACGTGACATTCAGACTTTTTTTTTCAATGCCAGTATTTTCTTTCTTTTCCTTTGCTACATATTTATCTTATATCTAAAGCCAAAACAACAAAAGTTTATTTACTCCAAACATGAAACCCCAGCTTTTCTGTGACTGTGTAAAGTGTTCTGACCTCGTACAGGTAAGTAGAATCAACAGGTGAAGATTTAGAAAGATTTAAACAACTTTTAGTTAAAATAAAGCAGAAAGTTGTTCTGTGATTGGTGTATTAATATCATTGTACAACATCATTTCTTTTTCTTAATAATAATAATAATAATAATAATAATAATAATAATAATAATAATAATAATAATAATAATAATAATAATAATAATAATAATAATAATAGAACATATTGTTTTTTGTTTATATCAGATTCATTTATTTTTAATTTATTGTTTATTTTGTAGCAAATATTTAAGAAACATGTAAACACAGACACATACACAGATGTACACACACACACACACACACACACACACACACATAAATACATATACATGCATATACACACACTCACACACACACAAACACATATGCTTTATAAAGCAGAAACCAAACTGATTTCTCAGCTTGTAATCATAGATTTAACTTTACAGTTTTGTATTGAGAAAATAACTTTGATTTTTGTTACATTTCTTCACAAACTGAACAGCTGATATGTTTGTATTAACAAGTTTCTAGTCGAGATTATCCAAGTATGCCTGTCATGGGGAAAGTGTCTAGCTGTATTAGAAATTCTGTTCATGAAGGCATCTCTCTCTCTCTCTCTCTCTCTCTCTCTCTCTGTGTGTGTCTCTCTCTCTGTGTCTCTCTCTGTCTCTCTCTCTCTCTGTGTGTCTCTCTCTCTCTGTCTCTCTCTCTCTCTCTCTCTCTCTCTCTCTCTCTCTCTCTCTCTCTCTCTCTCTCTCTCTCTCTCTCTCTCTCTCTCTCTGTGCCTGTGACTCTCTGTCTCACTGTATATGTATGTTTTATGAGAATATTTAAGAAAGGAAACCCACAGGCAACACAATTATATCTATTACAATCAAAGCATTTACATATACCTATATATATATATTCATGTATACACAAACACACACACACCTCATAATTGCGAGACACTGGTGAGTAGTTGTGGAGTTGTGGTCAGGACAGTAAATAGCTGGGTAAACACAAAGATAGTTGTAACATTGTCAGTGTGTCCTGTTTCACTTAACTCAGTTTTATGAGGGAAAACAAATGAATGTTGTCTGTCGTTATTATTTTTAATGTTATTCCTGCGTACACCTTTATATGCTACTACTGTGTCATCCATTGTCAAGTCTCAGAGATGTTATTTAATTTCATCATTTTTCTGTCTTGATATCCTTAGTTTAGTGTCATGGTTACAGTTGTTATGTAATCCTGGTCATAAATTAGTTATAAGTAAACACACACACACACACATACACATTGACACAGTGTCATATACCCAAACACACAGACACATACACACAAGTAGACTACACATAAATGCAACACTAACATAACAACTAATTTTACTACAAAGCTAATTCCATTCCCTCCACACAGTGATGTTGTTAATTAGTGATGTTTGACTGTGAGTTCAGTTTGAGTGACTGTTAGAAGATGAAAGGTGACATTTAACCTGAACACAAAGTGAAACTGTTTTTATCTCACTCTAAATTACCTCAATATTTTATAATATTTGCCTGACTCACTTTCTGTACTAGCAGAACACACACACACACACACACACACACACACACACACACACACACACACACACACACACACACACACACACACACACACACACACACATACACACACACACACACACACACACACACACACACATACACCCACACACTAAGTAGACCTTTTTTCTTCCTTTGTTTTTTCTTCTTTCTTGTCTATTTTTTCTTCTTCTTTTACTCATACTGACTGTAACTTGTATTTTATATTGTACTGAACTCTGACAGCTCTATTCTTTCATTCTTAATTCATTTGTCCTTCAGTCTCATTATTCATTTCTCTTTTCTTTTTTCCACTCTGTCTTCCTATATTAATTTCTTCCTTTTATCTTTCCTTTTATAAAGTAATTTTTCATCTTTCTTCATTCATTCATTTAGTTTTTCTGTTCATTCTTAGCATTTTTGATTCTTTCTCTCAACCAGTCACTTATATTTTTCTTTTTTTCTTTTCTTCTCATTTTTCTTTCTTTCTTTCTTTCTTTCTTTAATTTTTAAACCTAATTTTATTTTACTATTGTATTTATAATGATCTATTTATAATGTTTTTCATGAAATACTGAAACAGGATCAGTCAGTTTCTAATATTTCGTTACCTGTGTTGCTACCTGTTTGAGTTAATTCTTTATACAAACAACTGCAAATTCAAACAAAAAATGAATAAAATACCCCCCCCAACTATTTATAAATTACTAAACAAACAAGACTTTACCTGTGATGTTATTGTTACATTTTAAGTAAAGGTGTCAACTTAATGAATCCCCATTTGTTTAAAAACTAAAACCTAAAACACATACACTTTTCTTTTACACTTTCAGTGTTGCAGAAAACAATGAAATTAATTGTCTAGCCTGACCTGATTGTAGCCTGTTATTAAATGAACAGAACAGGTGTGGTGGATACAGGTCTGTAATCAGGCTATAAAAACGTGCCAATCAGTCACTTAACATAGTTCACAGGGTTTTTGTGAACAGTTCCAGTGATCACACACAAACAGTTAGAAGACATCACTGTTTTCTGCCACCATCAAGTGACTGTCCCAGGAATTTGTTCAGTCACATTATCTAGTTTTTTTTTACTGGTAAATTTGTATATTTTGGACATTTTGGAAAATATTCAGAAACTTTTTTGTGACTTTAGATAGAAATTCTTCTTCGTTTTCCTTTTGTAAGTGTGAGTATTTTTTTTATCTTATGGGTGTATTGGTTGTTTCTTTGAGGTTGGAAATGAATATACTTTTATGTGTGTGTGTGTGTGTGTTTTTTATACAAGTTGTTTGGAAAGTATTATAAATTTCTTTAATTGCAGTTTTCTGTAATTTAGGAGATTTAATTTTTCTGAAAAGTAAAAAAAAAAAAAAAAAAAATAAAAAGTTAAACATTATTGTGCTTCCAAAAAAAAAAAAAAAAAAAAAAAAAAATTATTATGGTGTGTTTTTCTATTTTTAATGAAAAATTTCAGGACTTAAAAAATAAATGCCCTTTATTTTATTATATATTTTTTCCTTTTTGTGGTGTTTATATTTTTACTTGCTTTCTAATGTTGATAATAAATCTTTTGAGGCTTTTAATTTTTAATTTTTCATAACTTATTTGTTTTTTTTCTCAAAGTGCTGTTTAGTTTGGTGAGATTTTGAAAATCCTTTAGAAACACAGATAACTGTTTTGTGGATTCTTTTTTTGTCATCTGATTATGATAGTTATACAAGAATTTATTTATACTTGCATGAAGATTTATGTAAAGATATATCTGTATTTGTGTGAAATTATGTATGGATTAATATGAAGTTTTACTTGGATTTATCATAAATGGATTTATATGAAGTCATATGTGGATTTATATTAAGTATACTTGAATATATATGAAGTTATACTTTAATTTTATGTGAAGTTGTACTTGGATTTATATGAAGTTACGTATGGATTTATATAAATTTATACATAGATTTATGTGAAGTTCTAAATGGATTTATGTGAAGTTTTATATGGATTGTGTGAAGTTATATGTGGATTTATCATATATGGATTCATACAAAGTTATATATGGATTTATTTGAAATTATATCTACATTAATTTGAAATTATAGCTGGAGTTATGTAAACATGTATATGGATTTTTATGAAGTTCTGTATGGATTTATATAAAGCTATACATGGACTATGTGAAGCTGTACTTGGATTTATACAAAGTTTTGCATGGATTTATATGAAGTTTTTCATTTATTTAACTTATATTTGGATTATGTGAAGTTATTTCATCTTCTATGAAGCGATGTATGGATTTATGTGAAGATATATTGGAGTTATGTGCTTTATATGGAGTTATGAGAAGTTATACTGGAGTTATGTGATTTATAAGGAGTTATGTGATTTATGTGGAGTTATGAACTCTTAGTGAATAACTGGGTATAATAAACATAACTAAAATAAATTTGTTACTGTGAGAACAGCATGTAACAGTTTTAACAGAGAATGTTCTCTGTAACACTGTGATGTTCTCTGTAACACTGTGATGTCCTCTGTAACACTGATGTTCTCTGTAACACTGTGATGTCCTCTGTAACATTGTGATGTCCTCTGTAACACTGTGATGTTCTCTGTAACACTGTGATGTTCTCTGTAACACTGATGTCCTCTGTATCATTGTGATGTCCTCTGTAACACTGATGTTCTCTGTAACACTGTGATGTTCTCTGTAACACTGTGATGTTCTCTGTAACACTGTGATGAAGAATGGCAGACAGGTAAATTAACAGGTGATAATTTGATTATGAAAAGACAGGTAGTTAGACTGGACTGCTAATACATAGATATGTGTGTTTGTGTGTGTGTATGTGTGTGTGTGTGTGTGTGTATGTGTGTTTGTGTGTGTGTATGTGTGTGTGTGTGTGTGTGTGTGTGTGTCTGTGTTTGTTTTTGTGTATGTGTCTGTATGTTTGTGTTTATGTATAAGTATGTATGTGTTTGTATGTATATGTGTACATATACACGTTTGATTGTATGTAGGTAGGTAAATAGGTATACTATATGTCTGAGTGTGTGTGTGCATGTGTGTGTGTGCATGTGTGTGTGTGTGTGTGTACATGTGGGCACACTTCTGTAAGTCTGTGTGGATAAAGATAATTAGACAGATACACAAACAGACAGACAGATAAAGAAGAAGATTAATGATTATATTCAGACTGACAGCACATCTACACAGAGAATAAAAATGTTAAAATTAGATAAAAAGTCAAGTTAGTCTGCTTCACGCAGGTGAGTCATTCACCACCTGTTTTCTTACCTGTTTTCTTACCTGTTCTTACCTGTTTTCTTACCTGTTCTTACCTGTTTTTACCTGTTATAACCTGGCTGTCTTTCACATTATCAGAAAATAAATGTAAAACTAATAGTTAGGTCATAAAAGACAAATATCTTTCAGTAGATTTATTGTTTTATTTATTTATTTATTTATTTATTTATGTTTGTTTTATGATAGTCCAGCACAAAAATAATTAATTGAATCTAAGGTTAGTGTAAATAGCTAATTTACAAACACACTGTATACTGAAAAACTAAATACATTCAATAATTTTCCTTTTTCTGTTATTTAAAACATAGTAATAATTAAAATAATCATAATAACAACAATATGAGAGAAAAATGGGGAGATAATAAGGTATTATATTTATTCTGACTGAATCTCTGGGTGTGGTATTGTTGATAACACTCCAAGTATAAAAACAAACACAATTAATTTTATAATTTACTGTATGTTTTGAAACAATTTTATAATTTACTGTACGTTTTGAAACAATTTTATAATTTACTGCACATTTTGAAATTTTATAATTTACTGTACATTTTGAAATTTTATCATTTACTGTACGTTTTGAAATTTTATAATTTACTGTACGTTTTGAAATAATTTTATAATTTACTGCACATTTTGAAATAATTTTATAATTTATTGTACGTTTTGAAATAATTTTATAATTTACTGCACATTTTGAAATAATTTTATAATTTACTGTACGTTTTGAAATAATTTTATAATTTACTGTACGTTTTGAAATAATTTTCATTACAATCAGTGTGGTAATCTGAGACATATTTAACATTGTA
>CM022668.1:2058569-2081069 GCA_012295275.1 Chrysomallon squamiferum | reverse complement strand
AATCCTAGTTTGCATACAGACAGTCAGACAAACAGTTTCATTTCAGTCAGTATGTTTAATTGTAAAGTCACATTCATAGAAAACATAGATTGGTGCAAATTTACTTCCAGGCTGACTTCTTAATTTTACAGTAAGTAGAAAATAAATAAATAAATAAATAAATAAATAAATAAATAAATAAATAAATAAATAAATAAATAATAATAATAAATTTTAATAAGCAAATTGAAAAACACAAAATGCAGGGAGTTAAAAAATTCATATTGTTCTATTTATGGGAATATTTTCTATTCGTGCTGTGAAAGGATTTGACATATTTTGTCTTTGTCTAAAGAGAAGTCAGCACAAGTTATTCTTTTCTGCTAATGTAAAAAAACTACAACAGTTTGCTCTCAAAACTACATCAGAATTAATAAACATTTATACTGAATTATAGAATGTTAATCTGATGCTATCATTAATCACATGTTTGACATAAAACAGCTGATTCCAGGAAACCAATCAGTGTGTTCAAGTGATGTCATTAAACAAAAGTTCAACATCCAGTGAGTGATAATAAAGAACTGATTGGCGGTCTTGTAATATGTTTAGAAAGTTCACAGAATGTTGGAAGCAGTCCAGTAATAAAAGCAGAGACTTGAAAAATAAATTAATCATCTATATAATATATAAAAAATTATATCTAAAAAAAGTAATTTTACTAATATGAAGTTTAAATTTTGTAGTTTGAAGTTAAAAGTAAGAAAAAAAAAAAAAAAATGGCAAAAAATAATGTTTGTGTCTGTATATTGTAATTTCTATTAGAAGTTTTCTTAACTTGGTCTACACATATATAATTTAGCATGGTAAATAAAAATGATTTGTTTATTTATTTATTAAAGCATCCCCCTCTAAAAGCCCCCCAAAACTTAGAAAACCTATGTTTGGAGTAAAGATAGGATTAAGAAATTTTAGAAATAAATAAAATAATAAAATTACGATTAAAACCAATATCTGTGTGTGTATGTGTGTGTGTGTGTGTTGTGTATGTGTTATGTGTATGTGTGTATGTGTGTATTGTGTGGATGTGTGTATTGTGTGTGTGTGTGTGTGTGTGTGTGTGTGTTGTGTATGTGTTGTGTATGTGTGTACATGTGTGTGTATGTATTGTGTGTTGTGTGTGTGTGTGTGTGTGTGTGTGTGTGTCTTTGTGTTTGTGTGTGTGTGTGTTGTTGCTTGTGTTTAACAGGTATACAGCTGTTTGTGTTATGTAGGTCAGGAAGAAAGTTTTTCAAGTGATGAGTATAATAAATCTTTCCACACAGTGACAGGACAAACAAGTTTCAACAAACTGGTCATTTAGAAAATAACTAAATAAGACATTCAAGAATATTTGTCTATTTAAAAACTGTATAAGTTTTCTCAGAAATATTTGCCTAATTAAAAACTATAAAGCTTTCACAGAAATATTTGTTTAAACCTGTGTAAAGCTTTCACACACACTGTAAGATATTCACAGATATTTGTCTGTGTTAAAACTGTAAGATATTCACAGATATTTGTCTGTGTTAAAACTGTAAGATATTCACAGATATTTGTCTGTGTTAAAACTGTAAGATATTCACAGATATTTGTCTGTGTTAAAACTGTAAGATATTCACAGATATTTGTCTGTGTTAAAACTGTAAGATATTCACAGATATTTGTCTGTATTCACAGATATTAAAAACTAAGATATTCACACATATTTGTCTATGTTAAAACTAAAGATATTCACATCTGTGTGTGTTAAAACTTTAATCACAGATATTTGTCTATGTTAAAACTAAGATATTCACAGATATTTGTCTGATAATCACAGATTTTGTCTAAAAACTGTAAGATATTCACAGATATTTGTCTATGTTAAAACTAAGATATTCACAGATATTTGTCTATGTCTATGTAAAACTGTAAGATATTCACTAAGATATTCACAGATTTTGTCTATGTTAAAACTAAGATATTCACAGATAAAATATTTGTCTGTGTTAAAAACTGTAAGATATTCACAGATATTTGTCTGTGTTAAAACTAAGATATTCACAGATATTTTCACAGATATTTGTCTATGTTAAAATATTTGTCTGTTAAAAACTAAGATATTCACAGATATTTGTCTGTCTGTGTTAAAACTAAGATATTCACAGATATTTGTCTATGTTAAAAAAACTGAAGATATTCACACAGATATTCACATTTGTCTATGTTAAAACTAAGATATTCACAGATATTTGTCTATGTTAAAACTAAGATATTCACAGATATTTGTCTGTTAAAACTGTAAAATTCACAGATATTTGTCTATGTTAAAACTGTAAGATATTCACAGATATTTGTCTATGTTAAAACTGTAAGATATTCACAGATATTTGTCTATGTTAAAACTGTAAGATATTCACAGATATTTGTCTATGTTAAAACTAAGATATTCACAGATATTTGTCTATGTTAAAACTGTAAGATATTCACAGATATTTGTCTATGTTAAAACTAAGATATTCACAGATATTTGTCTATGTTAAAACTAAGATATTCACAGATATTTGTCTATGTTAAAACTGTAAGATATTCACAGATATTTGTCTGTTAAAACTAAGATATTCACAGATATTTGTCTATGTTAAAACTAAGATATTCACAGATATTTGTCTATGTTAAAACTAAGATATTCACAGATATTTGTCTGTGTTAAAACTGTAAGATATTCAAAAACTGTAAGATATTCACAGATGTCTGTGTTAAAACTAAGATATTCAAATATTTGTCTGTGTTAAAACTGTAACATATTCACAGATATTTGTTATGAAAACTGTAAGATATTCAGCAAAACCAGTATCACAGATAAGAAAAAGATATTCAAGATATTTGTCTGTTAAAACTAAAGATATTCACAGATATTTGTCTATTTAAAACTGTAAGATATTCACAGATATTTGTCTACACAGATTGTCATGTTAAAACTAAGATATTCACAATACTGTAAGATATTCACAGATATTTTGTCATGTTAAGAAAACTGTATGTTAAAACTGTATATTCTTTTTTTTATTTTTCACACATATTTGTCTATTTATTTATCTATCTGTTTATTTATTTGTCTAAAACTTATTTATTTTGTTTATCTATCTGTTTATTTATTTTGTTTATCTATTTATTTTTATTTATCTATTATTTATTTATTTATTTTATTTATTTATTTATTTATTTGTTTGTTTGTTTGTTTATATCTTTTTAAAACTGTAAGATATTCACTGTATCTAGGTAAATTACTTATAGACAAATGAAAACTATTTAAACATCTGTGTGTGACTGAAAATATTTGAAATGTTTTTCTAATTCAAAGTTTGTTGTAAAACAACAGTTACTCTAGTTCTGGTTTTATCTCAGTTTTCATTTTATTTTAAAATATTCAAAAATATGGCTTCTATTTATTTATTTATTTATTTACATTATTTCAACACACATGTATGAGAATCCATTTTTTACACAGAGACCAGTGTTTGAATATTTTCAGTAAAATAATATATAGTTCTTGTTTTAATGAATAGCAAAAATATGAATAATTTTTCAAGAGTATGAAACTGTTTTCACCTAGTATACAAAGTAATGAATAATAAATGAATAATTCAGTAAAAGTGACATTGTCAGCCTATAAAACAGTAACAAATCAACAGTTTAATAAAATGGACGTTTTAACTGATCAGTATTAAATGAATGGTTATAATTTAGATTTGATTTTAAAACCAGGTTTTCGTGCAGTTTTGTGTTATTTATTTGTGTTTGTTGTACCACTGTTTGGGTGACACACTTAATGAAGGGAAGTGAGGGGACAAAACACACAGTTTTGTTTAAGCTTCCTGATGGAAAGAAGCAGACCTGTAAGACAACACAAGTAATAAATAAAACCCAGCAGTTAAACAAAGCTGTGTTGTCCCCAGAATTCACAGCCACACACAAAACAGTGACAGAGGCTGAGTGAGCAGAGCTTTTGTCTCATGTTTTCTTTTTCTGGTTTGCAAGACTCAGTTCACAAACACACACATGCATATGAAAACACAAGCAAATGTTGACAAACATACACAAACACCTATGTGTGTATGAATACAGCATGCACACAGTGATATATATTCATGCATACCAAGAACACACACAAATATACACACAACATACATACATATACATTCACACAATACAGAGCATACACTTATATATTCACATTACACACACACAGATATTTAAACAAACACTCCTCAATATTGTGTTTGTATGTATGTATGTGTATATGTATGTATGTATATATACACACACACACACACACACACACACACACACACACATATATATACACACACATACATATATATACATACATATACACACTAATACATATTGACTTACATGTCAAAATGCTGGTAAACATACTGACATGGAGAAATTATATTCACTTGAAATAAACACAAACAACATTGACTCATTGATTTCAGATATAAAAAACATAATTAACTGGCAGAGCTTAAAAACTGGTTACACATGCATATTTTTATATTACAGCAGAATTTAAAATCTACAACCAATTTTTATATGATAGCAGAGTTTAATGTGTACAGTCATTTTTTTATCTTTTGTAATGGAATTTAAAATCTATACCATCATATTTTCTTTGTCAATGAAATAATATTTGGATGATGGTGTGTGGCAAAAGGAAATAGTTTCCACTGTTTATCTTAGTTTGAAAATGTATTCTTTTCATACAGTATGTTTGTAGAGTAAAATATGAAATACAGGCTAACACACAAGGACTGTTTGTCTTTAAACACAACATGGAAGCACACAGACCTGGGACAAAGTTGTTCATCTCTGTTGATGTTTTCTTGTGGATTTAAAAATATTTTTCATTCTGAACACGGCTGTTAATCTTTGCACTGGTCTGGCACATCAGGTCTTTGTTCCCTTTTTACATTCTCAAACAGTAACAGCTTTTAATTATAATAAATCATAAATAATCTTTAATCTTTCCAAAATGTGAGCTGATGATCAATATTAGTGCACAGGTCATAAGGCATAGGTCATAGGTCAATGGATCTGTCATCCTAACTTGACCAAAGTGAACGCAGAGATATATTTCTACTGTTCTAGCCATAGTCTCTTGACTGTTTATGAGGTTTATGTATGTACGGTGCTGTCTAGGGGAAGGTTTATATACAAAAATCCCTTTTTGCTAACTGATGTTGCTCTGAATTTTTTTAATGTTACAGTTTCATTGTTGTAGAGATATCAAACAGCTATACTAGGTGTAAATAATACTTAACAAGTTCCAAGTATTAAAATGTAAACTGATATAAGTAGACATGTTTTAGTTGCTGATAGTTTAAGTATTAAAAGGTTAAACTCTGATATAAGTAAACACATTTTCATGCTGACAGTTTAAATATTAAAATATAAAACACTGATTTAAGCAAATGTTTTCATGTTAAGTATTAACATTTGTAAAAATAACAATGATTTTCTGTTAAAGATTTGTTAAAATACAAAGATGTTTTTTATAAAGGTTTTTAAAAGTACAGATGTTTTTATAAAGATTTGTAAAAATACAAAGATGTTTTTATAAAGATTTGTAAAACTATAAAGATGTTGTTATAAAATTTTGTAAAAATATAAAAATGTTTTTATAAAGATTTGTAAAAATATAAACATATTTAATAAACATTTGTAAAAATACAAAGATGTTAAAAAGGTATGTAAAAAAAAGATGTGTTTATAAACATTTGTAGAAAAGATTTTTTTTTAAAGGTGTGTAGGAAAAATGTTTTTATAAATGTTTGTAAAAAAGATGTTTTTATAAAGGTTTGTGAAAAAGATATTTTATAAAGATTTGTAAAAAAGATGTTACAAAGGTTTGTAAAAAAGATGTATTTCTCTGTTGACAGTTCAGGTTTTTTCTCTGTTGACAGTTCAGGTTTTTCTCGATGACTCTGACAGAGTTTTGCCAGCACTTGACAGCTGCAGGGCTGAAGAAAAGTGTTTGATGCTGATTAAAAAACCAAAATCTTCATCCAGACAGGTAAGTGAAATAACTTTATTTAGTTTTGTCAGGTCTTAGTGTTTGGTCTCAATTAATATAAAAATATTTTTAAAAAAGAAAAAGAGAATATATATATATATTTAAATTTAAAAGTATAAATTTTAAAACAAATATAAAGATTACCCTCCCCCCAAATAAAAACAGCAACCAAAAAAAAAAACAACAGGAATAGAAATAAAAATATGTGACAGAAAAAAATTATAAATTAGATTTGGATTGTTAATAAATTATGTACAGGATGATGATGTATGTGTTTCATCAACTTGTCATCACTGGGGAAGTCAGTAACACTGATTATAAACTGACCTCAACTAACTCTCTAAAATACTCTGTAGTTAACATTGAATTTCTCAGTTTGTCTTCTGTGTGAGTCTAAATCTGTGTTAAACTACTGACTGATACATGTTATGTCTGTTATTCTGTGTGTCAGTTAACATTCAGTTTGTGTTTTTCAGTGTCAGACTTTTGTGTGTTTATATCTGTGTTTTATATCTGTTTTATATTTGTGTTTTATATTTGTGTTTATATCTGTGTTTTATATTTGTGTTTTATATCTGTGTTTTATATTTGTGTTTTATATTTGTGTGTTTATATCTGTGTTTTATATTTGTGTTGGTATCAGTAGTTGTGTCTTTATTCCACTGAAAAATAATCTTCAGTATTTGTGTTAACTGTGAACGCATACATTTTTTTTTCTTCTAATGTTACAGTTTCATTGTTGTAGAGATATTAAACAGTTATAATACTTAACACGTTCATGTTGACTCTTTAAGTATTAGAATGTAAAACTGATGTAAAAGTGTAAAGATTTTATGAAGTTTATGTGTGAAGTTTTCTCTTTTTCAGATGTTGAAGTCTCACAGCTGGGCCAATCTGAGTGTTTCAGACTCACAACTGTACAGACAGCTGGACGGATCTTTGCACACAGACACCAGAAAACACAAATACAGGGTATTCCTTCTTCTCTTTTTTATTTCACAATTTCTATAAAATGTTTTTAATTACTTTATAAAAAAAAGACGTTAATCTTGTTTTCTATTTTGTTAAATTTAAAATAATGTTTTCTGTTTTGTTAAATTTAAAATAAAAATATTTTCTGTTTTGTTAAATTTGCAGTAATGATGTTTTTTTGTTTAATTTAAAATAATGACAATGATTGTATTATTTTTTTGGTTAAATTACAAATAATGAGTTTTGTTTTAATTAGTGGAAGAAGAAACCAGATCAAACCAGCTCAGACTGTAGTCATGGAGATTTGGTTCCAAAGCTTTATGACACAGTTCCGAGGAAAGGTCAGTCTATCCAGTCGTGGAGGGATGATGTCAATTCTCGCTTGTTCCCAGTAGCTAACGGAAACCGTCGACACGCTGAAAGTCAGCCCAGTGGAGGTCAGAGGTCAAGGTCAGAGAGAGAAATAAATAACAACACTATGAGCAAGACCGAAGCATACATGTATCACAGCTGCGTTGATCTTCCCACAATGCAAGAGTCGGATGATGACTACGGTCAGATTGGGAATGATCAGCTGTACTCACCGGTAAAGTATCAGCCCATCATCACCGTTATTAATATCATCATCATCATTAACATCGTCTTCATCATTATCATTATCATACCATCAATATTATCATCATTATCATTATTATGACCAATAGCATCATCATCATCATTATTATTGTTGTTGTTTTATAATTCTGTCCTAGAAATTCTGATATTACAGTTGTATAAATAATATATTTTACTATGACTGGCTGATAAATAATCCAGTGTTTTCTTTGTTTCCAGTTGAAATAAGACCAGTCTGTCATAAACTGTGAGGTTCCTTCCTTCTTTCTGTGGGAAGGTGTTTATTAATAATTTCTTTCAGCAAATTAAAAATAAGGGTAAAAGTTATATGATGGAACAGATAATTAAAAAGAGTTGTTTGATAATGGGGTGACTTGTGTTTACAGGTGAATGGTGACTCAGAAGCAGAGAGTGGTGAGCAGGTGTCACGGTGTCACAGTCTGGGAGACCTCACCACTGGGCTCACCCTGTCGCTCACCGGACACAAGAAAGCAGAGAGCATGCTCACACTGTTTCCAGACAAAACAAGAAATCACCAAGTTCTTCCAGACGTCTTGAACAAGCAAGACCAAAGATACAACACGAGGGTGAGTGAGAGGTGCTCACAAAGCACAGACAGGAGATGTCAGCGTGGTGAGAGTGTGAGTAGCTCAGACCAGGGTCGAGTCTCAGTGAGCAGCTCACTGTCCAATGGTAGGTCGAAGCGGAGCCTGCCCCACGTTCCAGTCAGTGAACAGACGGAGAGAATTAAACGCTTCACTGAGTTGATGAAGGCGAGAATGGCTCTACACAGCAGTGCTGGACAGAGCACCTGTTCCCAGTCTCCGCTAGACTCAGGAAAGTCCTCAGGTGTTCCTGAGTCATGTTCCAGTTTCGAAGTGGCTCAGCTTTTCCAGGGAAGTCAGAACTGCAAGGCAGAGAGTGACAAGTATTCCTCTCAGAACACGTTCGTGAAGCTAAGCTCAGGGAGAAATAATAATTATTGCAAAACAGAGTGTAATCAAAATGTTTATCTGAATTCAGAGTCTAATCATGTTTCGCAGTATCAGTCTGTGTCCAGTGCCACTTTGAGCAGATACGCAGCTGTACATGGTTCAGAAAGGAGAAGTGATTCAGGGCAGACAACTCTGACATCACACTCGCACAGCAGCACGATGGATTCTGGGTATGCTACCAATGACTGTGAGGCAGATTTGTATTCACTGCAGACAACTCAGGCAATACCAAGGGCAGGTAATCAGCTGCACAAACCAAATTCTCAACACAGGCATAGTGATACAGATGGATTGTTTTATCATAACAGTGAACAGTCAAAGAGAAAGTCTTGTCTGTCTTCTCACAGTGACAGGAAGAAGATGCACCAAGAGGACTACAAAGTGAATGGCAGTTTTCAGAATTCAAGTAACACTGAGGTGAGGGGGCAGGATTACAAATCTCTTCATAATCAGTTCAAACCTATCTGTGAAAGTAACTCAGAAATACCCAGCTACCAGGCTGTCAGATCACAACATGATCAGAAACGAAAGCTGATTGGTGAGTATCCAAAAGAACCTTCATCCCCTGTCAGTGAGAAGATTCCTAACAGCAGCAGTGAGTTTGTGTCTGACAATGTTCTAAACAATCAGGGAACCGATGTTCGCCAGCCAATGGGCTATCGGAGACAGCAGTACCAAAGTCTTGACAATATTTATCAAATGAACAATCATGGTAACCATGGAAATAGGACTAAACCAGTCACTGGCAGACCCGGTGTTCAGAGTGGCTACCAAACACATTCCCAGAATGCACTGCAAACAAATGTCTACCAAACACGTTCTTCATCTACGTCACAGCCACAGAATACACTGCAGACAGATGTCTACCAAACACATTCTTCATCTACGTCACAGCCACAGAATACACTGCAGACGCAGGGGGTGAAATCGTACGATGCACTTGCTGGTAAAAATGTGACTAATGTGAAAAATGGCTATGAAGAACTTTCATCAAATAATTCATTCAACTGTGAAAATAATGCTGAGAAATTGCTTCAGTTCACTGATCAGGTGCGCAGTGTTAGCAATCGGATGCGAGAACATTTTGTTAACAAACATTCTGAAATCCACGTGGATCCTAAGACTGGATCACAGGTGAACAGATACAGCACACTTCCTGGAGGATTCAAACTGCAGTCCAGTTGGGAGGATGTAAAAACAAGTTCAGTGTTAAAGAGTCCAACTCTGCATCAGCTGTCACAGCTCTACACTTTCCACCCAGTCAGATTTCTCATTCACCAGTCACCAGCCAGTGAGAAAGAAACACACTCTTCACTTAGCGAGGAAAGAAAATCATCAGAGGCCTTGACATTGGCTGACATTGCTATCAAACTGCCTGGTTGCCAGGACACCAGGGAATCTTCCATTGCTGCCTCTCCACAAGGAAACTATGCAAGACTGGGCGGACCGGGCAGTGCCTTCCGCCCAGTTAGAGCTCCAACCTGCAGCACAGCCAAAGTCATCACAGTACAGGAAGTCGGTCCTCAAGTCCAGAAAAACTGCATGATGGGAAAACTAATGTCTGGAGACTTGCTTGTGGAGGTTTGCTCAATTTAACATAAATATTTAACTTCGATTTTCTTGCTTTTATTTTATTTCATTTTATTTTACTATGTTTCTTAATTTACTCTTTTTTTTAAATTCTTTATTTATTTATAATTACTCCAGTTTTAAATTATACTAGTTGTTTATGTTATTGCTGTTGTTTTATTTATGTTTTTTTTTTTTTTTTTATAATAATTAAATGTATTAAATTGTAACTGATTTTAGATTTGTGTGTCACTTTAGTCATTTCTCTCATCTGAACAGCTAAGATTATCAAGTTCTGTTTCTAATTAAACAATAATCAAAAATTAAACTTGTAAAATTAAATAACACACTTACCACTTTGATCATTTCAGATGAATGGGAGAATGATTTTAGGTGCTGAAGCAAACATCATTCAGAAATCTCTGGATATTATTCAGGGAGAGATAACTCTAACAGTAGCAAGACTAAAAGAAACCTGTGAAAGTGTATGTTACTATTCTTTTCTTCTTTCTCCCTGGATATTTAACAAACAAAACCAGAAATATATATTAATAAACTAGACAGTGTTTTTTTTATAAGTACTTTTTATATTTTCCGTTCAAATTAATTTTTTGAATATTAATTTCTATAAAACACTTGTTTCATTTAAGATTTATGAACAGGGTAAAGTGTTAATTGAAAGCAGAAAACAAAACAAGTAATTTTTTAATATAATTTCATTATTATATATATATCTATTTTCTTTAGCTTTTCAGAATCATTGATGTTATTGTTATGTCAGTTAACTGTTGTTGTTATTCAGGATACTGCAGAGAGTGTTTTGAAGAAGCAGATAGAATGTTTACGTTCAGAAATCAGTTCTCGTGACAAGAAGATCAAAGAACTGGAGTGTGCGCCTCCTCGCACAGAGAACATGTTACCTCTTGTTGACAGACTCATTCTTAACGGACTTAATGACACAACTGAAATGAGCGAAGATGAATTCATTGTCTGATCTGGCTTCAGAGCACATTTTTTTTGTACATAAAGGGCCACAACTCTCACAAAGCTAAAACAGGCTGAGATTCAATATTTATGATGATTTCAGGTCTTAGCAGAATTAAGTCCAGTTTTAAAGTTTTTGTTTTGTACTGATTTAAAACCAGTGTTAACAACAGCTGTATTGTTTTAACTCTCAGTACTAAGTATATGACATCTAAATCCTCTCTCAACATCTCATTCTGTGCTGCCAGAGGATTAACTGAATTCTGTTTCTAAGAGTAAACATTTGTATTTGGGTTTCATATATTACAAAACATTAAATATATTACCTTTGTGCCAGACATTTATTTGATATTTCAACTGTCGTTTTAGTATATATTTTTTCTCTTTATAGCTGAATCTTTACATCAAAATGGCTTTTATCAATCAAATGTACACATTTAAAGAATCAAATCAGTATTTCCCCTAGAAGAAATAGTTACATTCATTAGTTTATACACTTACAAAGACAATTTAAATTATAACTACATTCATATTCATATTGCTATAAAGACAGCTATAATTTTAAAAATATAAAACAAATTGTATGGCATTAAGTATTGAACTCTCAGGAAAATGTTTTTGTTTTATTTTGCAGGGAAAGTTGATCAATGCATGATTATTTGTAAATAGAACATTGAGATATAATATTTACTGAATTAAAAATAAATCAATCCTCATAACTGGTTTTGTTTGTGTTTCCATTCTAGATTTTCAAACTTTCAGTTTAATTTGTTCTGAAAGACTGTTAGAGTTAGGTTTAACATATTCTCTGTCTCCCTATAGTGAAAACTGGGTTTCATACTCAATGCACATGACTTCAGTAATGAGGATATTAAATACATCTGTAAATATTTTACTTTTAGCATGTTAGATGTAAATTATGACTATTTCAGTAAAATGTACATGACTTCAATAATGAGGATATTAAATACATCTGTAAACATTTTACATTTAGCATGTTAGATGTAAATTATGATGTAAATGCACATGACTTCAAAATAATGAGGATATTAAATACATCTGTAAACATTTTACATTTAGCATGTTAGATGTAAATTATGACTATTTCAGTAAAATGTACATGACTTCAATAATGAGGATATTAAATACATCTGTAAACATTTTACATTTAGCATGTTAGATGTAAATTATGATTATCTCAGTAAAATGTTCACATAAAAAATGGATTTAGGTGTGTAAACTATTTCAACAATGTACAAAATAGGGATAGGAAATTATACATTTTACTTTAGCATGTTAGATGTAAAAAAATTTCTAAAAATTAATAAACCCTTTTATATTTAAAAAATTTCTATTAATAAACCCTTTTTCTTGTTAGACAGTTTATTTAAATATCAGTAAAGTCTGGTAAAGAAATTTGGCATCAGGAAAACTTAAAATATTATCTTTAAATCATTAATTTTGGATTAACTTAGATTTAATTATTTACTTATCTCAGGTGACTTTACATACAAAAATTTATGAAGATTGCTAAGATAAAAAAACAATAAAAAAAAATATTGAAAAAATATTAACTTGGAGAAGATTATAATAGATGTTAGGACAAAAATTAAAATAAATCCTTAATTTATGTTAATTGTTACAAGTAAGGTTATGCTGGTGTTAGGGTTTGTCACATTAAAAGTGTCAGATTGCATCACTGGTACATTCAGTCATCTGTTAGTCTTGATTAGCTCTTTCCATTCCTGTCCTTTGTTTCTTCATTCATGACTGTAGACTGGCTCATGTACTAGAAAACAGCATGTCGTCTTTGGGTTTTCCAAATGACAGGACATTTTTAAGAATATGTTTCACTTATTTACATATATTATAATACAGAATATTTTCATTTGATAACAATAATCATTTAAAAATGGATTATTATTTGAATTAAAACAGACATTGATTGTCATAACAATAATAATTTTTTGCCTTACATATTTTCTAAATAAATAAAAGATAAATACTCATGCTTTCTAAAACAAACCTTTTTTTTAATTATACTTTTTTTCAGAAATTAAATACTTTGATCATTATCACGATTAAAAAAAAAAAGTGTTTTTGTCTGAAAAAAAAAAAACACACACATCAATGTATGTGAAAACCCACAAAAAGACAACTTAAAAGATCATTTTATGAAAAAACAAAAATGTAGATACACATAAGAATATTAATAGGTAGTCTGTGGGTGTGTAGAATGTGCTGACTGAACTTATTGGTATGGTGTGTTTGTCTGAATGTACTCATCAATGTATTTTTTTTCCAGAGAAATTTCTTTATGATGTTCAAAATGTATTTTTTTTTCTGAACTAAACTTATTTCAATCTTTTTTTTAAATTTTTAAAATTTTTGTTATTTAATGGTTTGTCATGAGGGAACATGGCCAAGTTATATCTTCATGGCTCAGTTATTGTGGAAATGGACAAAAGTGAAATTAGCTGGATGAACTTTATTTATTTATTATTGTTATTATTATTATTATTATTATTATTATTATTATTAGTAGTAGTAGTAGTAGTAGTAGTAGTAGTATCATCATCGTCACCATCATCATCACCTTAATATTGTTGTTGTTATTGTCATTGTTACTGTTACTGCTATTATTATTATTATTATTATTATTATTATAGTAGAGTCCCTCTTTCTTTCTTTCAGTACAACAACAAGAACAAGAGCAAATACTATATTTTTTCATTTAGAAAATAAATAAATAAATATACAAAAACAATTAAAAATAATAATAATAATAATAATAATAATAATAGTAGTAACAGCAATAGTGATAGTAGTAGTAGTAGTAGTATTAACTATAATAATAGAATGGTGTTTATAAATAAATAAATAATTATTATTATTAGTAGTAGTAGTAGTAGTAGTAAATAAATAAACATTCTTTGAAATAAACTACTTTACAAAATAATAGAATAATTTATATATATATAAGAGAGAGAGAGAGAGAGAGAGAGAGAGAGAGAGAGAGAGAGAGAGAGAGTGTTAAATGAAAAAAACTGGGTGAAAATTTCAAAAGCAAATCAGATTGTTTTGAAATAAAATAATAAATTTTTTTAAAATAATAATAAATTAACTAATTAATTATTTTACAACATAGTACAATTCATTTGTTTTGAAAATTTGTCTTGTAATTTATTAAGTTGAAATGAAACAGTAATTAATAATAATAAATAATTTAATTTAAGAAAGTAAATAAAGTAAACAAATGAACAAAATTAATACTTTACAATAAATAAACAGCTGATTTTCTGTTTATTTATCATTTCGTGTAAAGAAAGAAATGTCTCTCGACTTTCAACTTCAAAACAGTTAAAGTGAAACTAACAGCAGACAGTTTGAAGTTTACCTTTTACACCAAGTAAATATTTGTATTTGTCCGGTGCTGCGGTTTCCCAGGTACAATTTGTTGTCATCACAACAGACAGACATAGGTCTGGACAGTCCATCCTGGTCAGTGAGGATGTCACGTGTAATGTTACCATCTCGTGACAACTGAACAACACAATTTCTATTTTCACTACAAACAAAAATATTTCCCTCCCTGTCACATGTAACACCTCACAAGTCTCTCTGTTTGTCTGAATCACGTGACTCCCATTTGACGTCACCTGATGACGTCACACAAAATAATCTGTTTTCTCTCCTTGACACAACAATCAGACATTGACCGTGACCTCTGAGACTGTGCGGTTCGGGGATCAAATCTGCTGAGATAGAATTAATGAGCTGACCACTGTCTGTCAGTATGTCCAAGCACTGACTATAACCCCCAGTACCGACGAGACGGTTGCCTGGTAACACAGCGATATTCCAATACATTTTATCAGTTTGAACTGTTTTGATCAGTTTGAAGTTCTTCAAATTTAATAACAGTATTTTATTTTCACCTGGCACAGCAACAACAACAACAACGTTGCCCCTGCTGATCACGTGATTCAGCAAGACCGACTGGTGGACAGGAAGTTACATGTCTGTTTATCAGTGATTTTCTTTCTAAACAAAAACATTTTACACAGACATTCCAAAAATCACTAACAACAATTTTACTCTTGTCCTCACCTGACACCATAATGGATTCCATACTAGAATTCTGTTTATCTTCTTATGTTTTTGTGTTAATGGTGTCTGTGTGTTTGAGTGTGTCTGTCTGTCTGTTTATCTGTGTGTCTGTGTGTTTGAGTGTGTCTGTTTGGATGTTTGTGGATATTTCTCCAATGTGCACAGACATTTTTCTTTCATCAGATTTTCTCAGATTTATTTTGAATTCTGCTTTTCCTCTTTGTGAAAGGGAGTTCGACAGAAATTCGGAAGTTGTGTTTTGAAGTTTGTTGAATTTTGACATGTTTATCATTATATCTGACTCTGATTTTTTTTGTAACAAATCTTTGCCTAGTTTGATCATTTTTTCGTTTTCCTCAATCAGATGTTTATGTACATTGTTTCTATTTCTGAGTTTACAAAGTTCTGAGATTTTTCTATTTCCCCTATTAGCCTGTCTTGTTCTTTGTGGACTGCGGCTGTGAAATCTGTGATTAGTGTGTCACCAATCCTTCTGACCTCTTCTCTGGTGTCCACGACGTTGATGTCGACGGCTTGGCGAAGTTGCTCAATTTGATCATCCATCTCTGACTGAAGAACTTCTTTGTAGGATTTGAGACTCTCACAAACAGAATTCAGAATTAAAAAGTGACCTCCTTTTTTAGCTGAAATAAATAAATAAATAAATAAATAAATATTAAATAATAATAATAAAATAATAATAATAATAATAATAATAATAATAATAATAACAACAACGTGGAAGAATCAGAAATAATAATTAAAAAAAAAAAAATAGAGAAAAATAAAACTTTTACTAAGTAATAATAATAATAATAATAATAATAATAAATGTTTAGAAATAACAAAGGACAGCAAATGAAAACAACTGACCACAGGTAAAAATTCCATATTAATTCTACATAATTCGTACAACGGCATATACAAATAAATAAATAAATGAAATGAAATGATAGATATATACATTTACAAACATATCACTATTATATTATAAATATACTATGTAAAATGTTTGTTTGTTTATTTATTTTGTTTTATGTATAAAATTAAAGAACTTAAAGTGCATTACGATCTTGCTAATTTAACCTTGTGACGTCACACATTATTTGAGAAGTAAGACGACAGTTCTGTTGCAAACTGCGGGCAGATAGAACTAATATAATAAATGACGCCAGCTTTAATTAATTGTATAAACAAAGAAAAAATCACAAAAACAAACAAAACACGAGTGAATGTCCATGACTGCTGCAAAGTAATTTCTCATAACACTGTTCATTATCCAACTCGTAAGTGTACAACCAAAGAAACGTGACCTTGAGTAAATTAATGAATTCACCGAAATGATTATGAAGTCAGGTTTCAGAAATCTCATAATAAACAAATGACATTGCTACCGAATGAGAACTCAACACATTTGTAATCTGCAGTAAAATGGCTTTATTTATAATGTTTAAGGACTTACAGATAATGGAAGAAAAGAAATTGTTTCTAGTAACGAGACGGGCTACCTTTTTTTGATAATCACATACCACGCACGGTCTTTGAAAAGTAATCGTGGATCTGACTTTCAGAAAGATGAACACATCGCCAGACACTACGTTCATCTGACCACTGAGTCACACCCTCAACTCTAACAATGAGTATAACACACAAATATTATATACAGAAATTTTATTAAGAACAAAACCTAAATTACTGAATTTTATTTTAAAATATCTTAATACACCAAATAATAATAATAATAATAATAATCATAATAATCATAATAATAATAAGAAATAAATAAATAATTTTTCTTACCTTTGTTTAAGAAACGAAAAATTTAATATATGCAAAAAGTTCTCCTCCTATTCGCCAGTGATGTCAGTTTTGCTGCTACAGATTTTGACAGACGACACTCAGTGATAGGAAGATACCAACTCCAAAAAGAAAGGGGTTGAAGCTTTGAAATTTTCTAGAACACTTTTGTTTCTTCTGAGAAAATTAATCGTGAAGTTTTGAATACTTACAGTAAAGTAAACAGCAGTAAAAGTAACACCTATGTTAACATAGTTTGTGTAGTTCATTAATTTTTTAAATATTGGTTACAGTCTATCACACATGTACTATTAATTTGTAGAAGGACGGAGAAAGATAACACATTTAGCGGCCAAAATTGTATCTTGTTTAAACTTTGAACTGGCGGTATCGGGTCTTTTCGTAAGATATATAAATATTTCCAGGGTGAATGTATGATTTTAATCACGTTTACACAATAGTAATAAAATAATAATAATAATATATATTCCGTTATTATATAGGTTTATTTTATACCAATTAAAATAAACAAATAAGTAAATAAACGATTAAATTCATAATATTATATTATTATATATTTGATTATTTAGCTGAACCAAGCATGTACATATCTGTTTGAATCATACAACAATTTGCATGTGTTTGGTAATAGGAGATTGAATAAGGGATTGAATATTATGTCAGCACTGTTAGTAGCTGAAATGTGCACCCAACACAGCTGTTTTCTAAGTATTTTAATAGAACACGTTGCAATTACCTTATATATTTATTAGAATGATGTTATGTTTTATAATTTTTAATTTCAGACACACACACACCCACCCACACACACACAGACACACACACAAACACACACACGGATAAATAAGTCCTGTCTTAAACTGAAAGACGAATTGGATGATGCTGGATCTGGATAAAAAAAAAAATAAAAAAAAAATAAATAAATAAAAAACTAAATAAATAATCGAATTTTTTCAAGTTTCGTTGAAAATGCTAGGGATACCTTTTTCAAAATGCAATAACTTTTTCTGCTCACGTGGGAAAAATCGGGCGCACATACCCAAAAGTGGGGCAATGGTTCCCCGACATGTGTGTTTGTGTGTGTGTGTTGTGTTTGTGTTGTGTGTGTGTGTGTGTGTTGTGTTTGTGTTGTGTGTGTGAGTGTGTGTGTTGTGTTTGGGTTGTGTGTGTCTGTGTGTGTTTGTGTGTGTTTTTTAGAAGGATTGTTTAAGAATGTTGGTATGCGTTATAAATGCATGGAAAATGTTGGAGCCTACTCAGGTAATATTTTAATTATAATTAACTTTTTTATGATTTCAGAACAGTATTACTTGGTAAAACCAAGACTGTGAAAATTTAAGATTAATAATTTTAATCTGTAAGCAGTTGTCACATGATGCTACTAAACATGCTATCACCTTACTATGAACAATAATACCGAAAAAGAAGTATTTAATAAATTAACTTTAACATCTTAAATAGAATATTACTTAAATGGAAACGTTTTCGCCACACTCGCCCCGACGGCGCGCACCTTTTGCACACGTCGAAATATTTTTCCCGACCAAACGGAATAGTGCCACACGGATTTTCAACTTTTGAAAATCGAATTTTTTCAAGTTTCGTTGAAAATGCTAGGGGTACCTTTTTCAAAGTGCAATAACTTTTTCCGAGCACGTGGGAAAAATCGGGCGCACATACCCAAAAGTGGGGCAAGGGTTGCCCTACACGGGTGAAAAGTGCCGCACGCCCCACCCAAGGGGAACAACTCGTTTCCGACACGTGCACAAAAAACGCACATGTTTTTGAAAATTTGCTCGTTTTTTTTTCAAACGCATTTTCAAAAGGTGCAGCACCATTGGCAAATGTTGGAAACGCTTTTGCCACACTCGCCCCGACGGCGCGCACCTTTTGCACACGTCGAAATATTTTTCCCGACCAAACGGAATAGTGCCACACGGATTTTCAACTTTTGAAAATCGAATTTTTTCAAGTTTCGTTGAAAATGCTAGGGGTACCTTTTCAAAGTGCAATAACTTTTTCCGAGCACGTGGGAAAAATCGGGCGCACATACCCAAAAGTGGGGCAAGGGTTGCCCCACACGGGTCAAAAGTGCCGCACGACCCACCCAAGGGGAACAACTCGTTTCCGACACGTGCACAAAAAACGCACATGTTTTTGAAAATTTGCTCGTTTTTTTTTCAAACGCATTTTCAAAAGGTGCAGCACCTTTGGTAAATGTTGGAAACGTTTTTGCCACACTCGCCCCGACGGCGCGCACCTTTTGCACACGTCGAAATATTTTTCCCGACCAAACGGAATAGTGCCACACGGATTTTCAACTTTTGAAAATCGAATTTTTTCAAGTTTCGTTGAAAATGCTAGGGGTACCTTTTCAAAGTGCAATAACTTTTTCCGAGCACGTGGGAAAAATCGGGCGCACATACCCAAAAGTGGGGCAAGGGTTGCCCCACACGGGTCAAAAGTGCCGCACGCCCCACCCAAGGGGAACAACTCGTTTCCGACACGTGCACAAAAAACGCACATGTTTTTGAAAATTTGCTCGTTTTTTTTTCAAACGCATTTTCAAAAGGTGCAGCACCTTTGGTAAATGTTGGAAACGTGTTCGCCACACACGCCCCGACGGCGCGCACCTTTTGCACACGTCGAAATATTTTTCCCGACCAAACGGAATAGTGCCACACGGATTTTCAACTTTTGAAAATCGAATTTTTTCAAGTTTCGTTGAAAATGCTAGGGGTACCTTTTTCAAAGTGCAATAACTTTTTCCGAGCACGTGGGAAAAATCGGGCGCACATACCCAAAAGTGGGGCAAGGGTTGCCCCACACGGGTCAAAAGTGCCGCACGCCCCACCCAAGGGGAACAACTCGTTTCCGACACGTGCACAAAAAACGCACGTTTTGAAAATTTGCTCGTTTTTTTTTCAAACGCATTTTCAAAGGTGCAGCACCTTTGGTAAATGTTGGAAACGTGTTCGCCACACTCGCCCCGACGGCGCGCACCTTTTGCACACGTCGAAATATTTTTCCCGACCAAACGGAATAGTGCCACACGGATTTTCAACTTTTGAAAATCGAATTTTTTCAAGTTTCGTTGAAAATGCTAGGGTACCTTTTTCAAAGTGCAATAACTTTTTCCGAGCACGTGGGAAAAATCGGGCGCACATACCCAAAAGTGGGGCAAGGGTTGCCCCACACGGGTCAAAAGTGCCGCACGCCCCACCCAAGGGGAACAACTCGTTTCCGACACGTGCACAAAAAACGCACGTTTTTGAAAATTTGCTCGTTTTTTTTCAAACGCATTTTCAAAAGGTGCAGCACCTTTGGTAAATGTTGGAAACGTTTTTGCCACACTCGCCCCGACGGCGCGCACCTTTTGCACACGTCGAAATATTTTTCCCGACCAAACGGAAAAGTGCCACACGGATTTTCAACTTTTGAAAATCGAATTTTTTCAAGTTTCGTTGAAAATGCTAGGGGTACCTTTTTCAAAGTGCAATAACTTTTTCCGAGCACGTTGGAAAAATCGGGCGCACATACCCAAAAGTGGGGCAAGGGTTGCCCCACACGGGTCAAAAGTGCCGCACGCCCCACCCAAGGGGAACAACTCGTTTCCGACACGTGCACAAAAAACGCACATGTTTTTGAAAATTTGCTCGTTTTTTTTCAAACGCATTTTCAAAAGGTGCAGCACCTTTGGTAAATGTTGGAAACGTTTTCGCCACACTCGCCCCGACGGCGCGCACCTTTTGCACACGTCGAAATATTTTTCCCGACCAAACGGAATAGTGCCACACGGATTTTCAACTTTTGAAAATCGAATTTTTTCAAGTTTCGTTGAAAATGCTAGGGGTACCTTTTTCAAAGTGCAATAACTTTTTCCGAGCACGTTGGAAAAATCGGGCGCACATACCCAAAAGTGGGGCAAGGGTTGCCCCACACGGGTCAAAAGTGCCGCACGCCCCACCCAAGGGGAACAACTCGTTTCCGACACGTGGACAAAAAACGCACATGTTTTGAAAATTTGCTCGTTTTTATTTCAAACGCATTTTCAAAAGGTGCAGCACCTTTGGTAAATGTTGGAAACGTTTTCGCCACACTCGCCCCGACGGCGCGCACCTTTTGCACACGTCGAAATATTTTTCCCGACCAAACGGAAAAGTGCCACACGGATTTTCAACTTTTGAAAATCGAATTTTTTCAAGTTTCGTTGAAAATGCTAGGGGTACCTTTTTCAAAGTGCAATAACTTTTTCCGAGCACGTTGGAAAAATCGGGCGCACATACCCAAAAGTGGGGCAAGGGTTGCCCCACACGGGTCAAAAGTGCCGCACGCCCCACCCAAGGGGAACAACTCGTTTCCGACACGTGCACAAAAAACGCACATGTTTTTGAAAATTTGCTCGTTTTTTTTTCAAACGCATTTTCAAAAGGTGCAGCACCTTTGGAAAATGTTGGAAACGTGTTTGCCACACTCGCCCCGACGGCGCGCACCTTTTGCACACGTCGAAATATTTTTCCCGACCAAACGGAAAAGTGCCACACGGATTTTCAACTTTTGAAAATCGAATTTTTTCAAGTTTCGTTGAAAATGCTAGGGGTACCTTTTTCAAAGTGCAATAACTTTTTCCGAGCACGTGGGAAAAATCGGGCGCACATACCCAAAAGTGGGGCAAGGGTTGCCCCACACGGGTCAAAAGTGCCGCACGCCCCACCCAAGGGGAACAACTCGTTTCCGACACGTGCACAAAAAACGCACATGTTTTTGAAAATTTGCTCGTTTTTTTTTCAAACGCATTTTCAAAAGGTGCAGCACCTTTGGTAAATGTTGGAAACGTTTTGCCACACTCGCCCCGACGGCGCGCACCTTTTGCACACGTCGAAATATTTTTCCCGACCAAACGGAAAAGTGCCACACGGATTTTCAACTTTTGAAAATCGAATTTTTTCAAGTTTCGTTGAAAATGCTAGGGTACCTTTTTCAAAGTGCAATAACTTTTTCCGAGCACGTTGGAAAAATCGGGCGCACATACCCAAAAGTGGGGCAAGGGTTGCCCCACACGGGTCAAAAGTGCCGCACGCCCCACCCAAGGGGAACAACTCGTTTCCGACACGTGCACAAAAAACGCACATGTTTTTGAAAATTTGCTCGTTTTTATTTCAAACGCATTTTCAAAAGGTGCAGCACCTTTGGTAAATGTTGGAAACGTTTTTGCCACACTCGCCCCGACGGCGCGCACCTTTTGCACACGTCGAAATATTTTTCCCGACCAAACGGAAAAGTGCCACACGGATTTTCAACTTTTGAAAATCGAATTTTTTCAAGTTTCGTTGAAAATGCTAGGGTACCTTTTTC
>CM022668.1:1955636-2058369 GCA_012295275.1 Chrysomallon squamiferum | reverse complement strand
CTAGCTCAGGTGATAAAAGTAATCCAAAAGAAGTCCGGAACATTAATTCTTATTCTAACGCTACTTCTAATCTCCAGCCTCATATTATTTCTATCAGAAGCATCAAACTCGAATAAAATTTATGTAACCCTAGCTATAAGGCTAACCCAAACCCTAACCCTAACCCTAACCCTAGCTCAGGTTCTAAAAGTAATCCAAAAGAAGTCCGGAACATTAATTCTTATTCTAAGGCTACTTGTAGTCTCCAGGGTCATATTATTTCTAACATAAACATTAAACTCGAATAAAATTTAGGTAACCCTAGCTTTAAGGCTAACCCTAACCCTAACCCTAACCTTAACCCTAGCTAAGCTCCTAAAACTAATTCTAAACTAGTCCGGAATATTAATTCTTATTCTAAGGCTACCTGTAATCTCCAGGGTCATATTATTTCTCATATAAGCATTAAATTCGAATAAAATGTATGTAACCCTAGCTTTAAGACTAACCCTAAAGTAACCCTAACCCTAACCCTAACCCTAACCCTAACCCTAGCTCAGGTGATAAAAGTAATCCAAAAGAAGTCCGGAACATTAATTCTTATCCTAACGCTACTTCTAATCTCCAGCCTCATATTATTTCTATCAGAAGCATCAAACTCGAATAAAATTTATGTAACCCTAGCTATAAGACTAACCCTAACTAACCTAACCCTAACCCTAACCCTAGCTCAGGTGATAAAAGTAATCCAAAAGAAGTCCGGAACATTAATTCTTAATTCTTATTCTGGCTACTTGTAATCTCAGCCTCCTCATATTATTTCTATCATGAAACATCAAACTCGAATAAAAAATTTATGTAACCCTAGCTTTAGCTAACGCTAACCCTAACCCTAACCCTAACCCTAACCCTAGCTCAGGTGATAAAAGTAATCCAAAAGAAGTCCGGAACATTAATTCTTATTCTAAGGCTACTTCTAATCTCCAGCCTCATATTATTTCTATCAGAAGCATCAAACTCGAATAAAATTTATGTAACCCTAGCTATAAGGCTAACCTAACCCTAACCCTAACCCTAACCCTAACCCTAACCCTAGCTCAGGTGATAAAAGTAATCCAAAAGAAGTCCGGAACATTAATTCTTATTCTAAGGCTACTTGTAGTCTCCAGGGTCATATTATTTCTAACATAAACATTAAACTCGAATAAAATTTAGGTAACCCTAGCTTTAAGGCTAACCCTAACCCTAACCCTAACCCTAACCCTAACCCTAACCTAACCCTAACCCTAGCTAAGCTCGTAAAACTAATCCTAAACTAGTCCGGAATATTAATTCTTATTCTAAGGCTACCTGTAATCTCCAGGGTCATATTATTTCTCATATAAGCATTAAATTCGAATAAAATGTATGTAACCCTAGCTTTAAGACTAACCCTAAAGTAACCCTAACCCTAACCCTAGCCCTAACCCTAGCTCAGGTGATAAAAGTAATCCAAAAGAAGTCCGGAACATTAATTCTTATCCTAACGCTACTTCTAATCTCCAGCCTCATATTATTTCTATCAGAAGCATCAAACTCGAATAAAATTTATGTAACCCTAGCTATAAGGCTAACCCTAACCCTAACCCTAACCCTAGCTCAGGTGATAAAAGTAATCCAAAAGAAGTCCGGAACATTAATTCTTATTCTAAGGCTACTTGTAGTCTCCAGGGTCATATTATTTCTAACATGAACATTAAACTCGAATAAAATTTAGGTAACCCTAGCTATAAGGCTAACCCTAACCCTAACCCTAACCTTAACCCTAGCTAAGCTCGTAAAACTAATCCTAAACTAGTCCGGAATATTAATTCTTATTCTAAGGCTACCTGTAATCTCCAGGGTCATATTATTTCTCATATAAGCATTAAATTCGAATAAAATTTATGTAACCCTAGCTTTAAGACTAACCCTAAAGTAACCCTAACCCTAACCCTAGCCCTAACCCTAGCTCAGGTGATAAAAGTAATCCAAAAGAAGTCCGGAACATTAATTCTTATCCTAACGCTACTTCTAATCTCCAGCCTCATATTATTTCTATCAGAAGCATCAAACTCGAATAAAATTTATGTAACCCTAGCTATAAGGCTAACCCTAACCCTAACCCTAACCCTAACCCTAACCCTAACCCTAGCTCAGGTGATAAAAGTAATCCAAAAGAAGTCCGGAACATTAATTCTTATTCTAAGGCTACTTCTAATCTCCAGCCTCATATTATTTCTATCAGAAGCATCAAACTCGAATAAAATTTATGTAACCCTAGCTATAAGGCTAACCCTAACCCTAACCCTAACCCTAACCCTAGCTCAGGTGATAAAAGTAATCCAAAAGAAGTCCGGAACATTAATTCTTATTCTAAGGCTACTTGTAATCTCCAGGGTCATATTATTTCTCTCATATAAGCATTAAACTCGAATAAAATTTATGTAACCCTAGCTTTAAGGCTAACCTAAAAAGTAACCCTAACCCTACCCTAACCTAACCTAGCTCAGGTGATAAAAGTAATCCAAAAGAAGTCCGGAACATTAATTCTTATTCTAACGCTACTTCTAATCTCCAGCCTCATATTATTTCTATCAGAAGCATCAAACTCGAATAAAATGTATGTAACCCTAGCTATAAGGCTAACCCTAACCCTAACCCTAACCCTAACCCTAACCCTAGCTCAGGTGATAAAAGTAATCCAAAAGAAGTCCGGAACATTAATTCTTATTCTAAGGCTACTTGTAGTCTCCAGGGTCATATTATTTCTAACATGAACATTAAACTCGAATAAAATTTAGGTAACCCTAGCTATAAGCTAACCCTAACTCTAACCCTAACCCTAACCCTAACATTAATTCCCTAACCCTAGCTCAGGTGATAAAACTAATCCTAAACTAGTCCGGAACATTAATTCTTATTCTAAGGCTACTTAAGGCTACTTGCAATCTCAGGCTCATATTATTTCTCATATAAGCATTAAACTCGAATAAAATTTATGTAACCCTAGCTTTAAAACCCTAACCCTAACCCTAACCCTAACCCTAACCCTAACCCTAGCTCAGGTGATAAAAGTAATCCAAAAGAAGTCCGGAACATTAATTCTTATTCTAAGGCTACTTCTAATCTCCAGCCTCATATTATTTCTATCAGAAGCATCAAACTCGAATAAAATTTATGTAACCCTAGCTATAAGGCTAACCCTAACCCTAACCCTAACCCTAACCCTAGCTCAGGTGATAAAAGTAATCCAAAAGAAGTCCGGAACATTAATTCTTATTCTAAGGCTACTTGTAGTCTCCAGGGTCATATTATTTCTAACATAAACATTAAACTCGAATAAAATTTAGGTAACCCTAGCTTTAAGGCTAACCCTAACCCTAACCCTAACCTTAACCCTAGCTAAGCTCGTAAAACTAATCCTAAACTAGTCCGGAATATTAATTCTTATTCTAAGGCTACCTGTAATCTCCAGGGTCATATTATTTCTCATATAAGCATTAAATTCGAATAAAATGTATGTAACCCTAGCTTTAAGACTAACCCTAAAGTAACCCTAACCCTAACCCTAACCCTAACCCTAACCCTAGCTCAGGTGATAAAAGTAATCCAAAAGAAGTCCGGAACATTAATTCTTATCCTAACGCTACTTCTAATCTCCAGCCTCATATTATTTCTATCAGAAGCATCAAACTCGAATAAAATTTATGTAACCCTAGCTATAAGGCTAACCCTAACCCTAACCCTAACCCCCTAACCTAACCCTAACCCTAGCTCAGGTGATAAAAGTAATCCAAAATAAAAGTCCGGAACATTAATTCTTATTCTAAGGCTACTCAGGTGATAAAAGTCTCCAGGGTCATATTATTTCTAACATGAACATTAAACTCGAATAAAATTTAGGTAACCCTAGCTATAAGGCTAACCCTAACCCTAACCCTAACCTTAACCCTAGCTAAGCTCGTAAAACTAATCCTAAACTAGTCCGGAATATTAATTCTTATTCTAAGGCTACCTGTAATCTCCAGGGTCATATTATTTCTCATATAAGCATTAAATTCGAATAAAATGTATGTAACCCTAGCTTTAAGACTAACCCTAAAGTAACCCTAACCCTAACCCTAGCCCTAACCCTAGCTCAGGTGATAAAAGTAATCCAAAAGAAGTCCGGAACATTAATTCTTATCCTAACGCTACTTCTAATCTCCAGCCTCATATTATTTCTATCAGAAGCATCAAACTCGAATAAAATTTATGTAACCCTAGCTATAAGGCTAACCCTAACCCTAACCCTAACCCTAACCCTAGCTCAGGTGATAAAAGTAATCCAAAAGAAGTCCGGAACATTAATTCTTATTCTAAGGCTACTTGTAGTCTCCAGGGTCATATTATTTCTAACATGAACATTAAACTCGAATAAAATTTAGGTAACCCTAGCTATAAGGCTAACCCTAACCCTAACCCTAACCCTAACCTTAACCCTAGCTAAGCTCGTAAAACTAATCCTAAACTAGTCCGGAATATTAATTCTTATTCTAAGGCTACCTGTAATCTCCAGGGTCATATTATTTCTCATATAAGCATTAAATTCGAATAAAATGTATGTAACCCTAGCTTTAAGACTAACCCTAAAGTAACCCTAACCCTAACCCTAGCCCTAACCCTAGCTCAGGTGATAAAAGTAATCCAAAAGAAGTCCGGAACATTAATTCTTATCCTAACGCTACTTCTAATCTCCAGCCTCATATTATTTCTATCAGAAGCATCAAACTCGAATAAAATTTATGTAACCCTAGCTATAAGGCTAACCTAACCCTAACCCTAACCCTAACCCTAACCCTAACCCTAGCTCAGGTGATAAAAGTAATCCAAAAGAAGTCCGGAACATTAATTCTTATTCTAAGGCTACTTCTAATCTCCAGCCTCATATTATTTCTATCAGAAGCATCAAACTCGAATAAAGTTTATGTAACCCTAGCTTTAAGGCTAACCCAAAGCCTAACCCTAACCCTAACCGTAGCTCAGGTTCTAAAAGTAATCCAACAGAAGTCCGGAACATTAATTCTTATTCTAAGGCTACTTGTAGTCTCCAGGGTCATATTATTTCTCCAGGGTCATATTATTTCTAACATAAACATTAAACTCGAATAAAATTTAGGTAACCCTAGCTTTAAGGCTAACCCTAACCCTAACCCTAACCTTAACCCTAGCTAAGCTCCTAAAACTAATTCTAAACTAGTCCGGAATATTAATTCTTATTCTAAGGCTACCTGTAATCTCCAGGGTCATATTATTTCTCATATAAGCATTAAACTCGAATAAAATTTATGTAACCCTAGCTTTAAGACTAACCCTAAAGTAACCCTAACCCTAACCCTAACCCTAACCCTAACCCTAACCCTAGCTCAGGTGATAAAAGTAATCCAAAAGAAGTCCGGAACATTAATTCTTATCCTAACGCTACTTCTAATCTCCAGCCTCATATTATTTCTATCAGAAGCATCAAACTCGAATAAAATTTATGTAACCCTAGCTATAAGGCTAACCCTAACCCTAACCCTAACCCTAGCTCAGGTGATAAAAGTAATCCAAAAGAAGTCCGGAACATTAATTCTTATTCTAAGGCTACTTGTAGTCTCCAGGGTCATATTATTTCTAACATGAACATTAAACTCGAATAAAATTTAGGTAACCCTAGCTATAAGGCTAACCCTAACTCTAACCCTAACCTTAACCCTAGCTAAGCTCGTAAAACTAATCCTAAACTAGTCCGGAATATTAATTCTTATTCTAAGGCTACCTGTAATCTCCAGGGTCATATTATTTCTCATATAAGCATTAAATTCGAATAAAATGTATGTAACCCTAGCTTTAAGACTAACCCTAAAGTAACCCTAACCCTAACCCTAGCCCTAACCCTAGCTCAGGTGATAAAAGTAATCCAACAGAAGTCCGGAACATTAATTCTTATCCTAACGCTACTTCTAATCTCCAGCCTCATATTATTTCTATCAGAAGCATCAAACTCGAATAAAATTTATGTAACCCTAGCTATAAGGCTAACCCTAACCCTAACCCTAACCCTAGCTCAGGTGATAAAAGTAATCCAAAAGAAGTCCGGAACATTAATTCTTATTCTAAGGCTACTTCTAATCTCCAGCCTCATATTATTTCTATCAGAAGCATCAAACTCGAATAAAATTTATGTAACCCTAGCTATAAGGCTAACCCTAACCCTAACCCTAACCCTAACCCTAACCCTAGCTCAGGTTCTAAAAGTAATCCAACAGAAGTCCGGAACATTAATTCTTATTCTAAGGCTACTTGTAGTCTCCAGGGTCATATTATTTCTAACATAAACATTAAACTCGAATAAAATTTAGGTAACCCTAGCTTTAAGGCTAACCCTAACCCTAACCCTAACCTTAACCCTAGCTAAGCTCCTAAAACTAATTCTAAACTAGTCCGGAATATTAATTCTTATTCTAAGGCTACCTGTAATCTCCAGGGTCATATTATTTCTCATATAAGCATTAAACTCGAATAAAATTTATGTAACCCTAGCTTTAAGGACCCTAACCCTAACCTAACCTAACCCTCACACTAACCCTAACCCTAACCTAGCTTCTAGCTCGGGTGATAAAATTAATCCAAAAAAGTCCGGAACATTAATTCTTATTTTACTTCTAATCTCAGCCTCATATTATTTCTATCAGAGCATCAAACTCAGATAAAATTTATGTAACCCTAGCTTTAAGGCTAACCCTAACCCTAACCCTAACCTAACCCTAACTCCTAACCCTATCCCGGACATTAATTTTAACCCTAACCCTAACGTGTAATCCCAACCCTAGCCCTCCCCTATCTCCTAAGCCCTAACACTAATTCTGACCCTAACTCTAATGCTTCTCCGATTCGTGACCCAGAGATTATTTTGCCTGTTATCATAATACTCATAATGAAATGAAAAGAACAGTAAGTAACCTAACCCCTAACCCTAACCCCCTAACCCTAACCCTAACCCTAACCCTAAGCTTCTCCGATTCCTAACCCCTAACCTGTTAGCTCATAATGGAAATGAAAAGAACAGTAACCCTAACCCTAACCCTAGCCCTAGCCCTAACGCTAACCCTAACCCTAACCCTAACCTAACCCTAACACTAATTCTGACCCTAACTCTAATGCTTCTCCGATTCGTGACCCATAGATTATTCTGCCTGTTATCATAATACTCATAATGAAATTAAAAGAACCGTAACCGTAACCCTAACCCTAACCCTAACCCTAATCCTAACCCTAACCCTAACCTGACCCTCACACTAATTCTGACCCTAACTCTAATGCTTCTCCGATTCGTGACCCAGATATTATTTTACCTGTTATCATAATACTGATAATGAGATTAAAACAAACGTAATCCTAACCCTAGCCATAACCCTAACCCTAACCACAATTAAACTTCAATATAAACTGCTTCTCAAGTCCCCAACCACAATTCTTACCATAATGTTACTTCCTATCGAGATCCTGAAATTATTTTCCTCATTATCACAACAATCACAATAGAATTGAATAACCCTAACTCTAACACTAACCCTAACCCTAACGCTAACGCTAACCCTAACCCTAGCCCTAACCCTAACCCTAACCCTAACCCTAGTTAAACTTCCAAATAAATTCCTACTCAAGACCCCACCTCAATTCTTACCGTAATATTATTCATATCGAGAATATCTAATTACTATGCTCATTATCACAACAATCACAATACAATTAAAATAACCCTAACTGTATCCATAACCCTAACCCTAACCCTAGCCTTAAACGTAACCCTAACCCTAATACTAACCACAGCTAAACTTTCAAATAAATTCCTGCTCAAGTCCCCAACCACAATTCTTACAATAATGTTACTTCCTATCGAGATCCTGAAATTATTTTCCTCATTATCATAACAATCACAATAGAATTGAAGTAACCCTAACTCTATCCCTAACCCTAACTCTAACTCTAACCCAAACCCAAACCCTAACCCTAGCCCTAGCCCTAGCCCTAGCCCTAGCCCTAACCCTAACCCTACCCCTAGCTAAACAAATACATTCCTGCTGAAGTCCGCAACCTCATTTCTTACCGTCATGTTCTTCCTATCGAGATCCTCAATTTACTTTCCTCATTATCACAACAATCATAATAAAATTAAAATAACCCTAACTCTAACCCTAACCCTAACCCTAACCCTAACCCTAACTCTAACCCTAACTCTAACCCTAACTCTAACCCTAACCTTAAGCCTAACACTAACCCTAACCATAGCTAAACTTCCAAATAATATCCTAGTCAAGTCCCCAAATGTCAATTCTTACCCTAACGGTACATCCTATCGTGACCTCAAACCATTTTGCTCATTATCACAACACTAACAACACAATTTAAATAGCCCTAACTCTAACCCTAACCCTAGCCCTAACTCTAACCCTAACCCTAGCCCTAACACTAACCCTAACACTAACCCTATCTCTATAAATAGCTCAACTTCAAAAGCTAATCCTACACATATTCCCAACATTTATTTTTACACTAAATCCACTTCCAGTTATCACAAACAATAAAATTTTAATAACCCTAGCTCTATCCCTAACCCTAGCCCTATTCCTAATCCTAACCCTGACCCTAACCCGAGCTAAATATATAATTCTAATCCTATCAGTCTCAAACATCAATTCTTACCCTAACAGTACTTCATATTCGACATTCAAATTATTTTAATGTTTATTACAACACTCAAAAGAAAATTTAAATAAGCATAGCCCTAACTCTAACCCATACCTTAACCCTATCCTTAACCATAGCTCAATTTCTAAACCTAAACTTACGCACGTTCGTAATGCTGTTTCCTATCGTGAACAAAATTTAAATAATCCTAACCCTAACCCTAGGTAAGCATATAAATATAATCCAAATATCAATTCTTACCCCAGCGGTACTTCCTTTCGTGACCCTCAAATTATTTTGCTCGTTATCACAACACTCACAGTAAAATTTAAATAACCCTAACTCTAACCCTAACCCTTGCCCTAGCCCTAGCACCAGCCCTAACCCTTACGAAAGCTCAACTTCTAATCCTAATCTTAACCCTGTTCCCAACATTAATTCTTACCGTAATCTTACTTCCTGTTGAGACCCTCTAATTATTTTGCTCACTGTCACAACAATCACAATAAAATTTAAATAACCCTAACTCTAACCCTGATTCTAACCCTAACCCTAGGTAAACAAATAAATCTAATCCTAAGCAAGTCGCAAACATCAATTCTTACCCTAACGGTCCTTCCTTTCATGAGCCTCAAATTATTTTGCTTATTGCTGATTTGTAGCAGATGTGCTAATAAAAAGATAATTTTTTTCTACGGTTCACCATTGAAACCTGATTTTCTGTGTTGGATATTTTTGTATTCTGAAATATAAACATTACTGCCCTTGAAAATGTAAATCTAGTAGAAAGAAAGAAAAGAAAATTTAATAAATAAATATACAATAAAATAATAATAAAATGAAGAAAGTGATAAATACACAAACAGATAAGAAAGCAAGTAAATACTTAAGTAAGTAAATATATAAATTAATTAAGATGCAACAATATAGGAAAACATGCCAGTTAGAAAATATGATAGTGAATAATATCTGTGATGAAACCACAGAAATATATTCTGATAAATGAAATCTTTTTTCTGTATTTTTATTAGCTAATAGAGAAAAAGAAAATGTTTAATTTGATATCATTTTTCATTTTGATACTAAATATTTAATTCTACATTTAAAAATAATATGTTTTTTCTTCTTCGCTGTTTGCAATATTTTATTATAATTATAGTTATTTTAATGTTATTAATATATATAACAATTTTAATTTTATTAATACTATTTTTGTAATTCTTTTGTTTTCAGAGTCACACAGCTTTTTCTTGTTTGTGTCCAAACAAAATTTAGTGTAATTTAGTTGATCCATATTTTGTGTTTATACCAGTAACTTGTAAGTATATCCTTTTCTTTTTCTTCTTTTTGTTTTTCATTTTCTTCTTCTACTTCTTCTTTTTTATTCTCCTTCTTCTTCTTTTTTCTTTTGATTATGGTTATGATATTACTATATTTAGAGTAATCTATAAATATATTTCCTAAATGTTTTCTTTAAATAAAGCAGATATTTAGGATATTCCAGTATAGATGATGATGATTCCTATTATAATTATTTTTTCTTTATGGTTATTATTATTATTAACAGTATGGTAGTAGTTTTAATAGTATTATTAATAGCAGTAGTGGTGATAATTATAGTGTTGTAGTGGTATTGGCAGTGGTGTTTGTCATCATAGTAGCATTGATAGTAGCAATAGTACTAGTATCATTATTATTTCTAATGAGACTCTAGTTTAGATCATAACTGCATTCAGTTATTCTAAATAATTAGTGCATGCTTTACTAAGAAAGATTGAACAAAAGATGCAACAAATAATTGACATTTGTTTATTACATTTTATTTTAATTTTTCAGATACTTTTTTAAGTAATTCTATGCAACATTCCTGGCTGGCTGTTTCTTTGCCTGGTTTGGCAAAATCTCATTAGAAGTGAGTAATATTGTAAAAGACTGGAATGGAAAGGTATAGGGCAGTGGGTAGATAAATTATCAGCCAACTGACAGAGATGTAATAAAAATAAACCTGTACTAACTGTTACTTATCATAATGTGTTGGTGTCAAATATTTATTTATTGACTTTGTATTTTATTGGAAATGGATATCTAAATATTGGTAGTAATATTAATGTACTATTTGCTTTACTCTTTCTCTTTCTCAGTACAATTTATCATCTGTATGCATAATGTACCATCTATGTTTATAATGTATCATCTATAAGTATAATCTTTCGTCAGTAACTATAATATATCATCTGTAAGTATAATTTATCATCTGTAAATGTAAGTATAGTGTATCATCAGTAAATATAATTTACATGTATATATTTATTTATTTATTTATTTCTGTTTTTCAGTTGTTTATAAGTCAGTATCATGTGTGGCTGGCTGCTGACACATACGGCGTTCTCGTTTTGGTTCCCAACTACCCTGTTCTCAACGTCATTCTCACGTCCTTCATCTTTGTCTGTCTGAGTCATGAAATTGACAAAATAACTTCAATTCTCACAAAGTACGCTGTGCCTAGTGAGTGGAAACTCTTACTCAGAAACCTTATCTTTTTCATAGCCCTTCTTTCTATCTGTGTTACCAATGGATTAGTTTTCTAATCTGAACATTTTCATGAAAACCAGTTTATTAAATATCTGTGTGTTCTGCTACATGTAGCGGTGGTCAGTTTTCAAAAAAAATGAGGTGACAACAAACATTCACTTACCTTATATACTTGTGTACAAGGCGACCTTATGTATAAGTCGATGTGTATTTTAAGACCAAAAATTGCTTCATTTTAGGTATTACTTGTGTATAAGTCGACTGTAGATTCCAGGCACCGTCACTATTTTTGGACCAGTGTGACAGTGCCATGAAGGCCTACATTGTACGCCTACTGTAACATAACTTGCACGAGCTGTAACTTGCACGAACATACCATAATAACGTAAATGCATGTATTACACGAGCTATAGCCTAAATGTATCATAAATAGTATCTCTTTAATGTAATAGGTCTAACATGGAGATCTAACTTACCGTTATATTTAGCCGTTCTATGATTTACAAAATTTGTCGGTAGTGGATATTAATGACGATTGCAATATTATTTCACCAAATTCTTTACAATTAAACAAGTGAGTTTTGTTTCTGAAATTAGGACCGATATTTAATTTGTTATCATTATTATTATTTTGTTATTATCACTGTTGTCACTACTAATATTACTATTATCATTTTCATTATTATTTTGGTGATTATTATTTTTATACTGATATCACCATATGTTTTCATTATTGATATTATTAAACTTTATTTCTATCTTTATCATTTCAAAATGTGTTTATTTAGATTTGTTTATTTAGTAATATGCAAACAAAATACTTAATCTTGCACACAATTGTGAGTGTATTTTAGATTTTCTTTAATATACATATGAGCTGCAGGTTTGTCATTATTTTACATATGTCTATAAAATGTGTAAATGTCTGTGTGTGTTCCTATATATGCATAAATATATATATAAAATGTATGTAACTGTGTTTATTTATCAAGTTATTTATTAACTGAGATTAGGATTTTATCATTTGAATGGGCATCATAGCATTCACAGTAAATATTTTGTGATTTATGTATGTAGTAATATATATATATATATATATATATATATATATTATTTTTGTTTTTTAAGCTGACCTTTTCTTTGAATTTGTTTAACTTTTTGAAATTATTGTTATATCATAAACAGATACAGGAAAGAAAACTAATCTGTATTTATTTTATTTTTTTAAATTTTATTTTCACTTATTTATTTCATTTTATTTGATTTATTTATTTTTTTATTTCATTTTATTTTTTTTTAAATATTTTATACATGCAATCAGTGATGTTAATAAACCTAACTAACAAATGCAAAAGGTAAATTTAAACATCACATTATTTACATGCATAAGAGTATGTTTATCTTCCTGTATTTAAATAATTATATGATAGTAAGCTTTACAGGTTATTGATATACAATATCAATAATAAAAAATGAAAAAAATATAGCACATAAATTATATCTAACTAATCAACACTTTTTGACACTGAAATGCTTTAAACAAATATTTTCCCGAATTACACAGTGATTTTTCATTTTCAATCTCATCTTCAGTTTCACCACTGCTACATAACATACATATTCTTTCTGGTCTCCCAATATTCCTTATCTCCCAGTCTCAACTGCCATCTGATATGCAGTTTTATTATCGTAAGCTTTACATTGATATACAATGTCAATACTACATAATGCAAGAAGTACAAGAGAACACTTAAGAATTATATAAGCTAAGTGTAACGGAGACAACAGTCTTCTCTTTTATATGTAATATATGTTAGATTTCCTAAAAAATTAGATAAGCTATGATGAAATGTTGCTTTGTGGAACCCACTAGTGTCTGCATATCTTCCAAAGTTCCAACCAGCCTCGGCACCATCCTGCGACAAAAGCAGATGTCGCATTTTGGTTGTGAAAGATCAGTTTTACACCGTAAAGGAGAGGCGTGTGGCAGTTTTATAGATCCAGCTGACTTGGGTACCTATAAGTTTTTACAGCTATGTTTAAGTAACTGAAAGCTAGTTTGAAGTGGCTTTCTAATAAATTCCTATTTAACTATATAATTGTATAGATACATGTATTGAAGTAGATAAACCATTATTTCATACTAGTTGGTAATCAGAAATCAGACTAATCAAAGTAAAATGTAGGCTATTATCTCTAAAACAGCGGGTGAGAATAGCTGGTAATCTGAGGTCAACACTGACCATCAGTACTTGTTATTGTTATTGTTAACTAATTTTTAATGTAATGTCCTACCAAGCAGTACGTTATTTTGATATACTAGCATATTCAAATAATTACTGAGGTTTGCTATTTTACCTTCAGAGATAATCTGAAACAAGAATGCACAATGTCTCTTAGAGCAGCAGTGTCCAGAGAGTCATCCGCAGGAGGACAAGGAAATGCAACTGTGTGGGACAACGAGGTGTCAAATAAAACATTGTGAATGCTTTAAGCGTAGTCTTTTGTGTAATTCAACATGTCACTCAAGTTTGAACTACTGTAACACACAGATGTGTTTCGAATTAAAATGAAATTGTAAGTAATTCTTTTTCATTCAATCATTTTGCCTACGGACTAGAAGTCTATTTCAGTCGTTTGGCCTAATTCCTGGAAATTTTAGTCATTAGACCAGACGCCCGATGGTCTAGGGCAGTGATTCCCAACCTGTTCATCAATGCGGAGCCCTATAACACGTTTTTAATATCCTGCGATGCATCACCCCCCCCCCCCCAAACACACACACATATTTATTTTATTTTACCAGCTAAAACAAAAAAAGACAAAACTAAAGCAACAGAAGTCCAAAAATATATTAACATTATAACATAACTTCTTACCGTTAGTCAGTTAGTGTGAGACTTGAGCTTGTTTTCCCTTGCACAGTTCTTCAATTCCTGGTCGTATTTTTTTACAAACATACTCGATGCATTGCGGAGCACAAGGGCTCCGAGGAGCCCCGATTGGGAAACACAGGTCTAGGGTGTTAGGCTAAATGCCTAAACATTTCAATCATTAGGCCAAATGACTGGTTTTACATATTGACTGTAACATATATACTGTTTAGATATTAAAGGACCATTTTGAATACGATTACAATTTTAAAACAACAAATAAATTGTTATTTAAGAATACTTTGTTTTGATGTAGCGTTATTATAGGCGACAGTGAAATCAATACACGTAAGTTTACTCGTCTCGAGAGCGCTGAGCTGAGAAATAAAATAGTTATTTCATTTAATTATAGTATTATTTAATAACTAGGGTTACTAATTTAAGATATCAGATTTATATAACCTTCACGTTAAAAAGTTGACATTTTATATATATGTATGTATGTATATATGTATGTATGTATGTATGTATATGTGTATATATGTATGTGTACATGTATATGTATGTGTGTGATTTATCCTGCTCGGCTGAGAGTCACTGCCGTTCACAATTCTAACCTTCACGTAAAAAAGTTGACATTTTATATATATGTATGTATGTATGTATGTATGTATGTATGTATGTATGTATATATGTATGTATATATGTATATATGTATGTGTACATGTATATGTATGTGTGTATATATATATATATATCGGGGGGATAAATTAGGTCACATAAAGGCGTAATCAATGTTAACTTGGAATGTTACATGTACACAATACAATGCCCGCTATCTTGTATGTAACTGAAACGCTGCAGATTACGTTACACTTTCCAAAGCATTATAAACGGCAAGCAAAGAGAAGAAACCTTCACAATTTTACAAAATGATTTGGATATGTTTTCTTTTGTCAGTCTCAGTGACAGTCGCTGCATCGGTAGGTTCACATTATTTATTTACTTATTCAAAACTTTAGAAAACACACACACACACACACACACACACATACACACAGACACACAAACGTGTCAGTGCCAGGCTTCCTATACAAATAAATGGCAAAAACAGAAGAAGCAAAAATGACGAAACACAAAAAACGGGGTGCTTCATGGAAACCAATGATTACCCTCGGTTACTGAAAAATCAGTTGGTGCCTCAGTCTAATCCAACGTAGACACAACAGAATATTTACTCCTATATACATACATATCTTTCTATATGTAGTAAGAGTTGTAATAACATTTAATAATGATTTATATTTTCTGTTCCAGGCTGTGCTTGTATCGTTTTCGGAATCTACAGACATGAATGTTTCCATAGTCAACAGTTCTGGTGACATAGCAACACATGATAATCACTCCAGCAACACTGAGAATTCACGAATAAAGGATCTACAATATGATATTCATGGTTAGTAGTTATCATTTTAAGCACGTTGTGCAATATAAAATAAATCAATAAATAAATCGATAAGTTAAAAATGAATTACTACGCATATGTGTGAGCTATATATTTTGTCACCATCCTGTCTTGCTTGTCGTGCTACTGTATTCAGAGTAAATCTTGTAATAAAATGTAATCCGGCTCTGATTTTACATCCAGGGATTCGAGCTGCTTTAAAGTTGACTATTGTAACGTACACTGCAGTGTGCTTTGGTCCGTTTAATGTTAAAGCTAATTAGTTTGTACCAGATTGATTTTCATTACATAAATATTATTTATTATTTAGAAGCATTTCAAAATTATAATTATTCAACAGTGTATAGAAATATACTTCTAGAACAATAACAGTTATTAATACATTTTAAAATATTTCAGAAACTGTTTAGAAAGTATCCCTTTTCAACACCTATAATAAATGTGACATCTCAAAAAAGCAGTGTTAGATAAATATATTCTTGGGAAAGTTTCAAAACAGATTTAAAACGTTTGGTTTCCATACACAGATATATCATTTAGAAAATCGCTTAACGACTGAAGTCTCCGTAGATTTTGTTTATTTCTACTGTCCTTTTTTTTTTCTTTCTTATTATCTTTCTTGTTTTTATTTTTTATTTTTTTTTGTTTTGTTTTTTTAATCTGTGACGGCATGAGATATTACTGGATTTTTCATTGTTTTTTTCAATGTCACCGTTTGTAAAATATTGGGAGAATTATTTTCTCTTTCTCTTTACATTTGCCCGATTCAACATTTATTGCAAATGGTTTTTGTCTTTGTATTATGCAAATCAAGAAGGCTTCTCGATCGAGTTTCAAAAAGTCTCTTTCGGCTTGTGAACCGAAAATCGGGCTTTGCTGCATTGGGATTGTTTCAGGATGATCTTCCAATATATGGCCAGGTATATTAAAGTATTTGATAAAAGAACGACAACTTCATGCCTAATACGAAATTTATCCAGAATCAACCACGTGTTTAGCGTCAGGAGAGTGGTCTGAGAAACCAAAATGTAAAGGTAGAATATCTTAGTTTTGTACGTAATGCATGAGATTTGTTAGTAATGTGTGGTTATAGTTAGTAAAACAAAGAAACTAACAGGAAATTAAATAAGAAGGCATAAAATATTCAGAGTTTATGTGTTTTTACAAAACAGACTTGTCTGTGCCGGATTTCCCCCAAAACAGATGCACGCAAAAATGACGAAAGCCAAAGGAAGGTGTATTTCGTAGGAAGCGATGGTTACCCTCGTTTATTGAGCAACCTTTTTTTAAAGTTGTCTCGATGGCGGAATTGAAACGTTGTCCGTGCCATATGTTATAGTCTCATCAGCAGCATCTGGCGGGGCTTGTGTGGTCGTGACTGGTCTTTGTCCTCCTGCGCCAGTGCAGAGTCTAATCAGACGTACATAAGACAGAGAACATTAAAAATCCCAAAATAAACGCATACATGCATGCGTGCATATATACATACATATGTATTAATACATCCATACATCCAGAGAGAGAAAGAGAGAGACAGACAAAAAGACAGACAGACAGGCAGACAGACTGACAGACAGAAAACAGACAGAGCTCATCGTGATGGGACTTCGTCCTCCTGTGCCAGTGTGTTCTCACATATACATACCTGCCAGTGCCAGGTTTTCCACAAAAGTAACTGCATGTATAAATAACGAAAGACAAAGAGCAGCGTGTTTCGTAGGAATAATAAAAATAATATTACAGTGGTACCCGTCTTGTAAGGACACCCGTGGAGAAATTTCTACAATGCGGCTGACCACTTATTAGAGGGACAATAATTAACATATTTACAATTTTTATACTCAACAAATCTTTGTGTTCGGGCATTGGTATAGCAAACATCACGACTTTCTCCTAAAATACAATTGCAAACATATATATATATATATATTTCGATAGATAATAGATAGCTAGATTGATATGAAACATCTATAAAGAAATGCACAAGCATTCACGAAAGTCTATACACAATAATCGCAGCAATTTTTGTGTTTGTTTATGCATTTATTACTTTTATTCCCCGAAAAACAACATAATAAATAAATAAAACGATAGGAGGGAAATACATAAACTGGAATCTGACAGATTACGTTTTACTTTATTTTATTTTATTTGTTTTTATTTCATTTTGTAGTATTTTATTTTATTTGTTTTTATTTTATTTTCTTGTATTTTATTTTATTAATTTATTTATTTACTTTATTTTTTTATTATTTAAAGTGACTGAATGTGAAAGGCTCCGCATTACAAATGGCTGGAGCTCTTGTAATCATGAGCGGGTTACATGTGGAGATGTCTGTCATGTTGGCTGTAAGGAAGGGTATCATTTGGTTGGGGATGATGTCATCGAGTGCCAGAAAAATGGCAGATATAACAGCACACGACTCCCGACATGTAAAGGTAAATTCTCTTATCAATTCTCTAAATAATTAGTAAGAACTGTGCACTTTATATATATGATGTAATTGAGAAAAATCTCTCTCTCTCTCTCTCTCTCTCTCTCTCTCTCTCTCTCAGCATCTGGCGGGGCTTCTCTGGTCGTGACTGGTCTTTGTCCTCCTGCGCCAGTGCAGAGTCTAATCAGACGTACATAAGACAGAGAACATTAAAAATACCAAAATAATAATAAATATTATTATTATTATTATTATTATTATGAAGATAATGATGATGATGAACAACAACAGCACGAAAATAACAATTTTATAACTGTGTGTTCAATACCATTCATAACTGTTTTATAACGATACATATAGATTATTTACAATTCTGTTTTATAATGTTATTTTATACTCCATTTTACCTTTAGAAATAACATGCCCAGATCTGGAAGTGCCATTAGGTGGTGTGGAATATAAATGTACTAAGGAAGTGCAGAATGTCTATGGAAGTGAATGTTTTCTGGAATGTGACAGAGATAATGGTTTTCGAGTTTCAGACACGTCATCTGTTTCCTGTCTGTCAGATGGAATCTGGTCCTCCAGTTTAACATGTAAAGGTAAAAGACGTATTTTGAAAAGACAACAACTGTCTGACATCATAATAGTTTCTGTACCTTTCTAGTCATACTGAATAGTTGATCGGTAAAGAGTATCAGTCGGTTAGTCTGTTAGAGTTAGTCGGTCAGTCAGTCAGCTAGTCCGACAGTAAATTTGTCTGTATGTGTCTATGAATGTATGTATGATGCATATATCTATGTATAGAGATGTGTGCTTATATGTGTGTACGCATGTTCTATGTATGTATGTTTGTGTGTATGTGTGTGTGTGTGTGTGTGTATATAAGTATATATATATCTGAATTTGTCACTTATTTATGTGTTTTACTGGTAGATGTGAAGTCTCCACAGTTTCAGAACTGTCCAAAAACGAGGAGGATTCTCGCAGATAAAAATAAACTTTACAAAACATTAGAATGGGATGTGCCTCGTGCAGAGGACAACTTAGACAAGTCACTGACAGTTACTCAAACCAGAGGTCTTCCTTCCGGGTCTAGGCTAAAAGAAGGTGAACATGAAATTAAATACACCGTCAAGGACAAAGCAGGCAACGAAAACACTTGCTCCTTTTTAGTTTATGTTAAAGGTATGTTACAAAGAATACAGCTCTGTTGTTGTTCATCTGGGTTTTTCACATAGCTATATATATATAAACATCTACAAAGTAAAACAAGCATTCACGACACGAAACTCTATACACAATAACTGCAGCAATTTTTATGTTTGTTTATATATTTATACATTTGATTTAAATAATAATAATAATAATAATAATAATAATAATAATAACGACAGGAGGGAAAGACATAAACCGGAATTTTAATCAAAATCCTAAAATTAATCTGACATATTTTATTTTATTTTATTTTGTTGTATTTTGTTTTATTTTATTTTATTATTTATTTTATTTCATTTTACTTAATTTATTTATTTATTTTATTTTATTAAAGTGACTGAATGTGAAAGGCTCCACATTAGACACAGCTTGAGCTCTTGTGGTCTTGAGCGAGTTATATATGGTAATGTCTGTCGTATCAGCTGCAAGGAAGGGTATCATTTGGTTGGGGATGATGTCATCGAGTGTCAGAAAAATGGCAGATATAACTACACACGACTCCCGACATGTAAAGGTAAATTCTCTTATCAATTCTCTAAATAATTAATAAGGTGTAACTGACAAAAAAATCTCTCTCTCTCTCTCTCTCTCTCTCTCTCTCTCTCTCTCTCTCTCTCTCTCTCTCTCTCTCTCTCTCTCTCTCTCTCTCTCTCTCTCTCTCTCTATCTCTTTTTCTTTTACTATCTATATGTCTCCCATTTCCTCTCCACCTCTCTCTACCTCTCTTATTATCTCTCTCTCGCTCTATCTATCTGTGTCTCAGTCTCAGTTTATCTCTGTCATTCTCATTCATTTTTGTGTCACAGCTGTCGAGTGTCCTACACTAGAACTACCTAAAGGTGGTCTGAAATACACATGCACTCTTGGAAATATCTATCAAAGTATATGTCACCTGCAATGCGATCGTAAGCGAGGTTATAGTTTGGATGCAGCAGAAACAAAGCAGTCACTTTATCCAGGATCAACCACGTGTTTAGCGTCAGGAGAGTGGTCTAAGAAACCAAAATGTAAAGGTAGAATATCTTACTTTTGTACGTAATGCATGAGATTTGTTAGTAATGTGTGGTTATAGTAAGTAAAACAAAGAAATTAACACGAAAAGCAATCAGAAGGCATAAACAATACGAATTGTATGTGTTTTTACAAAACATGTGATCAAACGTGATACTTCTGGCACAGTAAAATCAGAAATAAACACTACTGACAGAGATGCTAAACTTATCGAATCTTTGAAAACACTTCGATTGACTTTTTCACAGACAGCATAATAGACGTATCCTGGATGTTATGAAACTCCAGTCATTTCAGGTTTCAAGTCTATTTCTGTTATTGTTTTTATTATCAATTAAAGTTTATTTGTGTGTTTTCTTTTTATATGATTCATGTTTGTTTATTATTTTTGTATCTTTATTTTATTATTTTATATTTTCTGATTGCTTCTCTGTTCTGCTTGTTTATTGTTTGTTTATATACTTACTGTTGTAGATACAGAAAAACCCACGTTTACTAACTGTCCAACTGGCCCTGTCGCACACTTTGCAGAAAAAGGTCGACTGGACGCCGTTGTTGAATGGTCTAATCTGAATGCTACAGATAACAACGACCACGTGAATGTCACGCAAGTCGTAGGTCCACCTCCAGGCTCTAGATTCAGCGTAGGAGACACTCGAATTCAGTACGACGTTGTAGACAGCGCTGGCAACATGGGCAGCAGCTGCATTTTCTACGTACACGTAGAATGTAAAAATTACATTAATTGTTAATCATAGAGTTTGCTTCTTCTTTAAGGCTGTTTACTTTAGTACTCTCAACATATTTAATACTAACTTTATAACCGAGAATAACAAAGTTACGGTTACAGTTATTAAATGTAGGATTCTTACGACTGCATCACATTATCGTTCTACAGTTAGTCATTTCACAGGAGGCTTCCGATGTATGAGAAATACTAATACACACATATACACACATATACACACATACACACTTGAATACATCCATACATACATATACTGATATTTAATCATATACACCCACATACACATATACACACTTGCATACATCCATACATACACATACTGATATTTAATCATATACACCCACATACAAAAAATGCAGATATAAACATATAAACCAGTATCACATAAATATAAAATATAAATGTATATTCAGTACAGCAGTGTGAGCCAGTTCCTATATCTGATCCGTACATGAATGTCAAATGCACACCAAACCTCATTCACGGAGCTGTGTGCACCTTCTCGTGTCGTGTTGGCTTATCGCTAATCGGATCATCGGAAGCCTCCTGTGAAATGACTAACAACAGTCTCGGATGGGTCTGGTCCAGTGAAAAACTACCAGTGTGTGAGAGTAAGTTGTAACGTCTGCAAGTCACATATCAGCTATTTGTAACTATTTTATTAATTGTATTTAAAATATCGTTCACAACTGTTCTACAGACACATACAAACACACACAAACAAACAAACATCTATAAACCGAGGGAGGGAGGGAGGGAGGGAGGGAGGGAGGGAGAGAGAGAGAGAGAGAGAGAGAGAGAGAGAGAGAGAGAGAGAGAGAGAGAGAGAGAGAGAGAGAGAGAGAGAGAGAGAGAGAGAGAGAGAGAGAGAGAGAGAGAGAGAGAGAGAGAGAGAGAGAGAGAGAGAGAGATTCTTCAGATAAGGCTGTGAGTGTATATGTGTATGTTATTTTATTTTTGTTTCTTATTTATTTATTTGTTTTTTATTATTTATTTTTTCTTATGCTTTTTATAAATAAAACGTTTTAGTTCTATTGCTTTATAGGAAAAACTGAATAAAATAAAATAAAATTAGTAAATAAATAAATATATTATTATTATTACAAAAACCACTTCTTTTTGTACAGAAAAAAAGTGTGCATCTCTTGAAAAGCCAGTACATGGTTATCTGGACTGTAATTCGTTTTTCGCTGGTGAAATGTGCAATATTAAATGTAGTGCTGATTACATATTACCTCGAGGTTACAAAACTAACTCTCTGCTGGTCTGCATGTACAGTACAGGTCAATGGAAACCTAATATCGTACCTGACTGTATAGGTACGACTATTCATTATCACTGTAGCAAAATATAAAATATAATAATAAATAACAAATAACAAATAAATATATAAATAAATAAAAATAGATAAATAAAATTATTTAGACAAACTAACAAACACAAAATTAAAATTAATTATCATAAACAATGACATCTTTTTATGTGAATTGATATTGAAAAGCATTGCCATATTAAAACAATTTTAATTTTAATTTTAATTTTTGTATTATTATTGTTGTTGTTTTGTTATGTTATAACCATTACTTTTTTTTTTTCTACCAGAAAAACAAAACCCCATTGGCTTCAAATATCAGCTGATATTTAGGATCCACACTCACTGTACTGACCAGGAAAGCATTGAAATCCGTCAACACGTTTCCACTTTCTTGTCTGAAATAATTACCAACGACGTCAGTGATAATTTCACAGAAATCAGAACACAGTGCAGACGAAGAGGCAGAAGACAAATGGTCTTGGCCAGGATGTCTTTTTCAAAAGAAGTAGGAAAGGATTTCGATAACAGTGTCATCACCACAGTAACTGGTCGTATAGAAGCTGCACTGAAGAAACAAAACGGTATCGTGGGAGTGCAAAGTAACAAAGTAACTTTCAAACTGTACAAACCACAGCCTCTCTGTCCTCAAGGTTACGAACCTGATTACGTCGGCGCTTTCTGCGGTGAGTAAAATAACACTGTTGTTTAAACTCACCGTTTTTGTTTACATCATCGTTGTAAAGTAGCATCTTCAGAGGAATAACATCTATGTATTAGTTTGCATTTATATGTATATATATCTAAAGAAAGAGGCAGAAAGACAAATAGAGAGAGAGTCAGTGATAGAGACAGAGACAGATATATATATATATTTATTTATTTATTTTTTCAAGCTGGTTGTCCGACTGGGACAAAATACAACTCTGTCAATGAAACATGTGATCTGTGTTCTGCTGGCTACTTTCAAGAAAAGTCAGGCCAGTCTTTCTGTGAAGTTTGTCCACATGGAACCACAACACTACAACCAGGATCCAAATATAAACATGACTGCATCAGTTAGTACTTTAATTTCAGTCATAATTCACAGCGAGTGTTAGTAACACTGTGTGTGAATATCTGTGGTATGTATGTTTGGATGTATGGGAATATATATGTTTATATATGTGTGTATTTGTGTATAGATAGGTAGATATATATATATGTGTGTGTGTGTGTGTATGCGCGTGTATACATATACACACACATACACACAAACATATACATGTATAGTGTATGATATGTGTATTATTATACCAAGCTGCAATGTTTAATGTATTAGATTTTAAACGACAAATACCTTTGTAATTAAAACAAAATATAAACACTGCACAACTAACTGTGACTTCGTATTAAGTTAATGTACTCATTAATTCATTTTACATGCTGCTAATCACTATCATTATTACTATTACTACTACTGTCACTAATATCACTACTAGTACAACAACTACTATTACTATTACTACTATGTACTTATGCGTAAGTGTGTATTCAAGAATATGTATTTGGCTATGAATATTCTGTACCTCTACTTTCAACGCTCTTGCACATTATGTTTGTATAATACAATTCCATTCGTAACATTTTTTTTTTTTTTTTTTTTTTTTATTATTATTATTATTTTTTAATAAAACAAATGATTTGTTATTGCAGACATTTGTGAGGTAGGGCAGTTTTATGAGAAGAGTACAGGACATTGTGAAGAATGCCCTATAGGGACATTTCAAGATCAGAAAGGTTCTGTTGAATGTTTTCCTTGCAGTGCATCTCAAACAACGCTTCAGAAAGGTTCGACGGACGCCTCATACTGCAGAGGTAAATTTAAAACAAAATCATACCAATGAGAATTCGTAACAGAAACTAGTCTGGAGACGCATTGCAGGTCTGTTTGTCTCTGTCGGTCTACTGGTTTACACTACATCAGGCATGGGCAACCTTTTTCGAGAAGCGGGCCACGTGAGACATGTACTATTTTAGGCGATTTTGTGTTTTTACATAGAGTTTATTTTAAGAATTTTTTCATTTTCATTTGCTTCAGGAACTGTTATAATAAAACAAAAAATTACATGTGATTTAGTATATTAGTAGATTAAAAAATATAAAATTTGAATTAACGTTATTTTCCTTGTGAAATTAGGCGGGCCACCAAGAAAGTCCATCTGTGTCCTGTCTTTGTTTGTATGTTATCTATCTGAGTGCTGTCAGTCCTAGTGTTGTCTTTTTCTGTTATTCTTTGTTTACCTTTCTATTCTCTCTCTATTTCTGTCTTGTTCTGTCTATCGGTCTGTTCTTTCGATTTGTTGTCTGTCTGCTGTCTCTCTTTCTTATCTCTCTCTTCTGTGAGTTGTTTCTGTCTTTCTGTCTGTCATTATTATAATCATCATCATTATTCTTCTTTATGTTAACCGTAATTAACCGAAAATAATTTATATTTCCTCAAGAAAACTATTTTTTTGTTGTCTTTGACGTCATCGTTGTTGTTGTTTTATTATCATCATCTTCATTTCCGTCATCTTTATTACTATTATTATTATTATTATTATTCTTGTTGTTGTTGTTGTTGTTGTTGTTGTTGTTGTTTAAGATGTCGTTGTTATCTGTGTTGTTTGTTATTGCTGTTGTTGTAGTTGTTTTTGTTGTTACAGACATGTGTCACACGGGAGAGTTTTATGATACTCAGACTGAAAGTTGTGTGCTCTGTCAAAAGGGTACATATCAACATCAAAAAGGAGCTGTCGCGTGTATTCCGTGTCCGGAACGAAAAACTACGTTAAATCGAGGTTCAAAAAACGCAGCTGACTGTAAAGGTAATATTCACATGCATACGAAATAGTGTGTGTGCTAAACGTATTAATGTATGATATCTGTGTTTGTTTCTATTCCTCTGTCTGCATGCCATTGTACTTATGTGTTTTTCTATATATATCTGTTTATGTTTCTCAGGATTCATGTATAATCTGAATCTGTATTAACAAGTGTATAATGTGTGCGTGTATGTGTATGTGTGTATGTGTGTGTGTCTGGGTTTGTGTGTATGTTATGTGTATGTTTTTGTATGGGTTTTTTTAATATGTATAAAGTAAGTGCTTGCGTGTGTGCGCGTGCATGTGAATGTGTGTTGAGTTGTTCTTATGCTTTTGTTCACTGGCATTATTCAGATATGTGCAGACCAGGCTCTAAGTCCGCGACTGGACTGGAACCATGTGACTTATGTACAATGGATTACTATCAGGATAAAGCTGGGGCAACTGCCTGCATCCAGTGTCCGGATGGGAGAAAGACAGTTACGTTAGGCGCTCACAGCATTGACCAGTGCAAAAGTACGATTATGATTATGTGTAACTCATAGTCATTTATATTTGCTCAAGGGTATTATTATTTTTGTTATTTTTGTTGTTGTTATTATTGCTCTTCTTCTTCTTCTTCTTATTATTATTATTATTATTATTATTATTATTATTATTATTATTATTGTCATTATGATGAAGATGATTATTATCAGTAGTAGTAGTAGTAGTGGTAGTAGTAGCAGCAGCAGCAGTGGTAGTAGCAGTAGTTGTAGTAGTAGTAGCAGTAGTAGTAGTAGTAGTAGTAGTGGTAGTAGTAGTAGTAGTAGTAGTAGTATTGCCACTTTTTGTTCTTGTAGTTGTTTTTGTTATTACAGACATGTGTGACACAGGAGAGTTTTATGATACTCAGACTGAACGTTGTGTGCTCTGTCAAAAGGGTACATATCAAGATCAAAAAGGAGCTGTCGCGTGTATTCCGTGTCCGGAACCAAAACTACGTTAAATCGAGGTTCAAAAAATGCAGCTGACTGTAAAGGTAATATTCATCTGTACGATATATTTTGATGAATGGAAATGCATTCAAAATTGTTTGTGTGCTAAACTAAACGTATATATCTGTGTTTGTTTCTATTCCTCTGTCTGCATGCCATTGTACTTGCTCGTATGTGTTTTTTCTGTATATATATATGTTTATGTTTCTCAGGATTCATGTATATCTGAATCTGTGTTAAGTGTATAATGTGTGCGTGTATGTGTATGTGTGTATGTGTGTGTGTCTGGGTTTGTATGTATGTTATGTGTATGTTTTTGTATTTTTTTTTTTAATATGTATAAAGTATGTGCGGGCGTGTGCGCGCGTGCATGTGAATGTGTGTTGAGTTGTTCTTATGCTTTTGTTCACTGGCATTATTCAGATATGTGCAGACCAGGCTCTAAGTCCGCGACTGGACTGGAACCATGTGACTTATGTACAATGGATTACTATCAGGATAAAGCTGGGGCAACTGCCTGCATCCAGTGTCCGGATGGGAGACAGACAGTTACGTTAGGCGCTCACAGCATTGACCAGTGCAAAAGTACGATTATGATTATGTGTAACTCATAGTAATTTATATTTGCTCAAGGGTATTATTATTGTTGTTATTTTTGTTGTTGTTATTATTGCTCTTCTTCTTCTTATTTTTATTATTATTGTTATTATGATGATGATGATTATTACTATTATTATTATTATTAGTAGTAGTAGTAGTAGTAGTAGTAGTAGTAGTAGTAGTATTGTTACTTTTTGTTCTTGTAGTTATTACAAATATGTGTTACACGGGAGAGTTTTATGATACTCAGACTGAAAGTTGTGTGCTCTGTCAAAAGGGTACATATCAAGATCAAAAAGGAGCTGTCGCGTGTATTCCGTGTACGGAACCAAAAACTACGTTAATTCGAGGTTCAAAATATGCAGCTGATGTAAAGGTTATATTCATGTGTACGATATGTTTTATGAGTGGACATGCATACGTATTTATGTATGATATTTTTGTTGTTGTTCTTTTCGTCGTTTTTTCTTCTTCTTCTTCTTCTTCTCCTTCTTCTTCTTATTATTCTTCTTATTATTATTATTGTTGTTGTTGTTGTTTCGTAGTTGTTGTTGTTGCTATTATTAATATTATTTTGCTGTTCTTGTTTACATTTGATTAAGAGTATTAATTAAAATTAGCGAAAGATGCTAAATCTACTCTAATACAGTTGAAAATATATTGATGTAGCTAATATAGAATGTTTGAAGAGACAATATTTTACTCTAAATGTTAAAATGATATAAGTAGAAATTGTTTTATGAAAGTTGTCAGTGTGGTATGTTTTTAAATAATTGTATATGTGTATCAATACATAAACCCAGATTATGAAATAATCTTTTTGCTTTTTAGAGCCGTGCAAAAAAGGGTATTTTTCTCGTAAGGGGTACATACCTTGTAGACCTTGTCCAGAAGGTAAGCATAATTCATATACATATATTTCTGTAAATTGTTTTGTTTTATATTTTAGTATTAGTATGTCTGTGGAAGCTTTTTTTCTTTTTCAGAATTTTGAAGTTACTGAAGACAAAAGCAAACGTTTTAACGAACATAATCTCTTGATTATTTACACAGGAAGCTATCAAACGAAGAATGGCGCCACAACATGTGTAGCATGCCCAGTAGGCAAGACAACTTTGACAAAAGGAAGTCAGAAAATGTCAGACTGCCGGGGTGAGTATCTCTGTGTGTGTGTGTATCCGTATGCATGATCTTTTCTTCTCTGTGTGTGTGTATATTGATATGCGTTTGTGTCTGCGTGCCTTTCTGTGCGTTTGTATGTGTTTGAATGTGTTTGTGTAATTTTGTTTTGTTTATGTGTGTCTCTGCATGTGTTTGAACGTGTTTATTTTATTTTATTTTTAACTTAGTCTAAAATAAATTGGCCACCAAATGTGTGCTGAAAAAGTCTTTGTTGTTTTGCTGTGTATTATTTCTGTTTGTTTAATATGATATTTTCAATGTAATTATTTTGGTTTCTGTCACAGCACTAAATTATTTTATTTATAGAGACAGGGACAAGAAATAATTATTCAGCAACAATGATATCAGGTGAACGTAAGCATCCCTCAGGCATCCCAGAAGTTAATTTTGCTGCAGAAACTAATGAACCGAGAAAGAATCGCAAATCTCTAAAAACAAACGTAGCTTCAAATCACTCCAAGTTTAAAACAATTATCGAGCAGAAGTGATCCAGAGAAAGATAAGCTGTGTAGTCCATCAAATAGGAATAAAACAAAAAGTACCACTTCAATGACTACTACTACTTCTACTATTGCCATTGCTACTACTGCTACTGCTGCTGCTACTACTATTACAAGTACTACTGCCATTACTACTACCACTGCTACTACTACTACTTCTGCTTCTATTACTACTACTAATACTGCAACTGCTGCTACTACTATTACAGTTACAACTATTGCTGCTACTACTACTACAGTTACAGCTATTGCTGCTACTACAACTACTATTACTGTACCACTGTGTCTCTGAAGTTATAAAGTTAACTGTTTATAGATAGAGACAGAGCCAGTGTTTGTTTGGAATTAAAAAAATAGTTGTAAATGCATAACTAGAAGAACTCATATAATAATCTCTATAGATAAATCGATAATAAAGACACCACTTGATACAAATAAATTGTTGAATTTTTTTTATATATTCACGAAATTACAACCAGAATTTCGAAAATTCGGCCAATTATGATCTAACTTACACTGTTATGAGGTTTCAGTTATATCTTATAAATGTGTCTACAATATGTAACTGACACTTCATATAATTATCATATCGCCTAAAGGATAACATAGTCGAAATAATTTTAGCTTTGAAAAAAAAAGCATAAACGTTTGTGAAATGGGAGGTCCAAGCAGGGTTAACATCTAAAAGCATCCACAGTTATCAGAAGGTCTCTATAGGATTTAAGAAACAAGGTTTTGGCGACAATTAAATATGATATTATTTATTATTTTAAGATATATTGTTTTGCTAAAGGCATATGTTGAAATATGTATATGTCTGTTGCATGATGGTGTCTGTTTTGATTCTAGTATTACTGAGTGCAGATAAAATTCCAAAACTGGACAAATCAAATTTTCAAAGTAAGATGAAAATACTAGCTACCAAAATGGAAACAGACAGTTAAATCGATGTCGGCGGTAGTCTTGAGAACAGAAAATGGTAAAAGACTGAATGAATCTATATATCATGTACGATTCGTACCCAGAATAAATTACTTCAGCCATAAATAAATCTTAGAACTTATTTCATTTTCACATTTGGTGCTGTCTTTATGAAATACATGATTGATTTGTGTCTTCCCACTTGAACAAAAACATTTCAGTAGGAATTAAAATATCATTAAACCAAATGGAAATTATATAATAGGCTATTAGACTATATGAGTAACTGTGAGAGTCCATTTTAAACCTCTAGGGGATTAAAAAAAGCGTGTCAGAACAAGTGGGAATTACGTACTAAGCAAAGTGGGTAACTGCCAGTCTCCCCTAGTATAGACTTTAAATCTATATATATATATTTATTTATTTATTTTTATTATTTTCTTACTATGACTGGAGAAGCTATCTCAAGATACGGAATAACAAAATGGTATACACTGCACAGTTTTTTTTCATATACCAAATTACAGTTTCATATTTTGCTTCACCGGTTACTCTAAAGCAACTGGATTAATTTTAAATGAGAATTTACTTTATTTCAGTCATTAATGATGTAAGTCACAAAGTTAAAATAATTAAATCCAAATTAATGATCTCTAAAATATTTTTTTAATAATAATAATAATAATAATAATAATAATTTTCAACAGAACAATCAAATATTACATTTCAGTTGTTTCCTTATATTACAATTTTGTTAAATTTCCGCTTTTTATGGTCAAATATGGTATTTAATTTTATCGTTTATAAAGACCAATACAATACAGTATATTAGGCGGATTACAATACACCTAATTAAACTATTTATTTCTGTTTTCCAAAGTAAGAAAAATAAGGTCAATGCATCCGTAAACCAGGTTATCAGATAACTGTGGCCTTACTTTCCGATTCCACATCCCTGATTCAGCTTTGGATCATTCATACGGTCTACAAAGCATTAATTAATTAGATTACACGGGGAAAACACTGATTCTCTACTTTAGATCATATATTTTATGTGTGAAATTAGATCAAATGGGTGAGAACCTATTGGTTATCACCAGCAAAGTATCCTACTGTTACAGCATAATTTATTTTATTTCGAACTATCATATTTAAATATTTACTTTATAATTAAAAACTGCCAGCAAACTGTCCTCAGTTTTTAATCAAATATAAATGGATGTATATTGTAGATAGATAAAACAAAATGTAAATAAGTAAAGAAATAAAAAATAATAAAATAAAATAATATAAAAAAAAAAAAGTAATAAATTAAAACAAACACCAAATACTTCAGAAACAAGGGAATTAAAATATATATATATATATATATAAAGTATATACATATTTACACAAAGGAGAGCGATCGAAATAATTTAACTTTAAAAAATAGAAGGGTCATCACTATTAATGTTTCTGACAATGACATAGTCAAAAATAACAGTATTATTTAATAACAAACACATGCTAGATCGAAGTGATTGTTGGATGTATATTTTTGTCGAATCATGAAATCAAATCAAGTTACACAATTCATTGTTTTACAGACTGTGAGTTAATTATCCACAGACGAATGGAATATTACATTTCTATTGTTTCCGTACATTACAATGTCATCTTTCCTTACCTAGGGTCATTTAGAATCGTTGTAATAATAATAATAATTTGCCATGGAACGATCGAGTATTATATTTCAGTTGTTTCCTTACATTACTTGTCATCTTTCCTTATCTAGGATTTTTTATTTTCGTTATAATTTTAATGGCTTTTAGTGGATAAATAAATTTACATTTAAAAAATAAAAATACTATTTGATTCCAATCAAAATTGATCCTATCGACAAACTGAGATTCGCGGAGTGTTACGTATGCATATATATTTGTTGTATGTATGTATTTATACATGTTGTATGTATGTATTTAGGAACGATTATAATTCTGCTTATATATGTCTGATCAGGCTCTGGACATAGTCAATATTCAGGAATGCATTGGCGCAGGATGTCCAAGTTTAATCACGACCTCCCAAACCCCATCAGATGCTGCTAGTGAGACTCGAACGTATGGAACCCATTCGGTCGCACTCCGAAAACGGACGACATTACTGTTCGGCCATCAAGACAACCTATAACACAGTCGCTCAGTAACCGAGGGTAATCGTCGCTTCCCACGAAGCAAGCCATTCTTTATCTTTCGTCTGTTTTGCGTGCATCTATTTTTAGGGGGACACGTGGCATTGGGTAGTACGTATGTAGGTATGTATGTGGGCAATTCCATGGTGACGGAGGTTACATTCAGAAGTGTTGGAGGTCAACTGCCCTGATTGCTACAGTCGTACCCTCAGGGACGTGGCCCCAGTAAGAGACTTACCCAGTAAGAGACTTACCTAGTAAGAGACTTACATAGCCAGTAAGAGACTTACCCAGTAAGAGACTTACCTAGTAAGAGACTTACCCAGTAAGAGACTTACACAGTAAGAGACTTACCCAGCAAGAGACTTACACAGTAAGAGACTTACATAGTAAGAGACTTACCTAGCAAGAGACTTACCCAGTAAGAGACTTACCCAGTAAGAGACTTACACAGTAAGAGACTTACCCAGTAAGAGACTTACACAGTAAGAGACTTACCTAGCAAGAGACTTACACAGTAAGAGACTTACCTAGCAAGAGACTTACCTAGCAAGAGACTTACACAGTAAGAGACTTACCTAGCAAGAGACTTACCCAGTAAGAGACTTACACAGTAAGATACTTACCTAGCAAGAGACTTACCCAGTAAGAGACTTACCTAGCAAGAGTCTTACCCAGTAAGAGACTTACCTAGCAAGAGACTTACCTAGCAAGAGACTTAAGAGACTTACCAGCAAGAGTCTTACCCAGTAAGAGACTAGCAAGAGACTTACCCAGCAAGAGACTTGACCTAGTAAGAGATTTACCTAGCAAGAGTCTTACCCAGTAAGAGACTTACCTAGTAAGAGACTTACCTAGTAAGAGACTTACCTAGCAAGAGACTTACACAGTAAGAGACTTACCTAGCAAGAGACTTACCCAGTAAGAGACTTACCTAGCAAGAGACTTACCTAGCAAGAGACTTACACAGTAAGAGACTTACCTAGCAAGAGACTTACCCAGTAAGAGACTTACACAGTAAGAGACTTACCTAGCAAGAGACTTACACAGTAAGAGACTTACCCAGTAAGAGACTTACCTAGCAAGAGACTGACCTAATAAGAGATTTACCTAGTAAGAGACTTACCCAGTAAGAGACTTACCTAGCAAGAGACTTACACAGTAAGAGACTTACCTAGCAAGAGACTTACCTAGCAAGAGACTTACCCAGTAAGAGACTTACATAGTAAGAGACTTACCTAGCAAGAGACTTACACAGTAAGAGACTTACCCAGTAAGACTTACCTAGTAAGAGACTTACCCAGCAAGAGACTTACCTAGCAAGAGACTTACACAGTAAGAGACTTACCCAGTAAGAGACTTACACAGTAAGAGACTTACCTAGTAAGAGACTTACCCAGCAAGAGACTTACACAGCAAGATATTTACCCAGTAAGAGACTTACTAGCAAGAGACTTACCCAGTAAGAGACTTACCTAGTAAGAGATTTACATAGTAAGAGACTTACCCAGCAAGAGACTTACCTAGTAAGAGATTTACATAGTAAGAGGCTTACCCAGTAAGAGACTTACCTAGTAAGAGATTTACATAGTAAGAGAATTACCCAGTAAGAGACTTACCCAGTAAGAGACTTACCCAGTAAGAGACTTAACCAGTAAGAGACTTACCTAGTAAGAGACTTACCCAGTAAGAGACTTAACCAGTAAGAGACTTACCTAGTAAGAGACTTACCCAGTAAGAGACTTGCCTAGTAAGAGACTTACATCTATCTGGTGTCACAGAGGAAAGAGCCCAGGGAAATTTATGGCAGAAATATGTGCGTGACGGATGTTACATCAAAAGCAAATGGATGAAAACCAACTAACATCATTTGAAAATTATACAAATAAATGTTTGGTATTGGAGTGAAGCTGAAAGGCTATGCAAGACCACCAGTTTTAATTCATCTTGAAGGCAATGTATAAGAAAAATATTATTAAATAAGTGTATGTGTTGTTATATTTTATCCTCCAACGTAATCATTTTAATTAAGATTAATGATTAAGATGATGACATGGTTTTATATCAAAAACAAAATTAATCACAATGGATGAACTCTTCATTATACTTTATCATTTGCTAGAATGAATGGGACACAGCGACCTTCCTCAGGGTGAAGGAACCGAGCATTTCCACTTTCTATTTGAGGGCCTCATTTCGCTTTTCTATATCGGAGCTATTCATCTGAAATTCACTGGCCTGTGACCTGTCCCTAGCTACCTGATAACTAAGGAAGATACATGTTTCACTCTCACTGTCTTCTTTTGTTTACTCCAGCCCAGACAATGCCACCTATTCCATCAACACCCGCTTGCCATCAGACATGACAAAGAAATTCTATAACGGATGTTACATGTAACGGATATTACAGATTTCGTTTCACTCTCAAATACACATAACATAATCTGAAGATTGACTGATTTATTTTTAAACTTTGCCTTAGCTAGTATTAAGATAATTAGAAAGAACAAGGTTATTTACCTTCAGATTTTCTTCTCACATGAACAGTTTAGATATGTTTTCGTGACGGACGTTACACTGACTGGGAGCATTGCTGCAAATGCAGCATTTAATTAGCTATTTACAAACATTATTTTAGACCTCTTTATTCTATAACCTGATGCTACGGATACTATAAACTGAGTGAAATGAAGTATCAAAGCCAGTTTAGTGTCAGTGATTTGATAAGCTTAATATTCATATTTGGGGGTTGTCTGTTGTACTGAAATTATGTGACGTGTCTTCATGTCAGGTACATTATTTCCTGTAGGTTGAAAGTTTCATCAATATATATTTACCTTTGCATAATGAAATATTGAAATAAATGTTGTCCCTAGAGCCATATATGTATGTATGTATGTATGTATGTATGTTTGTTTGTATGTATGTATGTATTATGTATGTGTATAGTGTGTAGTATGTATGTATGTATGTATGTATGTATGTATGTATGTATGTATGTATGTATGTATGCATGTATGTATGTATGCATTTACGTACGAATCTTGTGTGTAAGTGTATGGTTGTGTGTGTGTGTGTCTGTGTGTAAATTATATGTAAATACACACATAACTGGTTTCTAGGATTACGTTGTTATCAACGAAGAAATAATATGATATGGTATCAAGTGAAATGCAAAATAAAAAGCAGACTCGAGTGTTGTGGTTTTCAGATGTCACACATGTTTTGTTCCGCCAGATCTAAAAGTTTCAAAAGTTATTAAATTCAGGTAGCAATGTAGATTTAAAAGGATAAATTAAATTATATTAAAAAACCAAAAATACTATTTCAAAATTATAATTTACACCTAAAAAAATATCAGGTTCAAAGTAGCTTTCCAGTAAATAAATAATAATACACCGGAAACAATTTTGATTTTGTGTGAACAGATCCGATTTAACGTAATGTATATTTCAGATAATTCAAAGCATGTCTCTTGGATCAGTGTGTATTTTCTGGTTTGGTGAGTACATTCATTACCGTTCTCTCTCTCTCTCTCTCTCTCTCTCTCTCTCTCTCTCTCTCTCTCTCTCTCTCTCTCTCTCTCTCTCTATATATATATATATATATATATATATATATATATATATATATATATATATATATGTATATATGTATATATCTTTATCTATCATTGACTTTCTGTACCTAGTTTTCTCTCTATTCAAACATTCTATTCTTCTGTCTGTCTATGTGTCTATTTGTTTTCTCGTCCTCTCTCCGTTCGTCTTTCTATTTGTATTTCAGTTCATCCGTCTTTCCTTTCGTTTTTCTGTCTGTCTATATCTCCCTAACGGTTTTACTTACACATACATATTTCAATACTGCCCGGTATCATGTTATTTATTTAACATGATGACGATAACAATGATGACGATAATGAAAATTATGATGATAATAACAATAATAATAAAAGTAATAATAATAAGAAAAAAATAAAAAATAAAAATAATAAAAATAATAATAATAATAATAATAATAATAATAATAATAATAATAATAATAATAATAATAATAATAATAATAATAATAATAACAATAACAATAATAATGATAATCTGTAATATTCAGTTTTTCAGGCCGCTCTGGCATGCATAAGCGGTAGGTACAATAAAGGTTTTTTGGTCTTCTTATTATTTTTTTCATCTAACTTACCATTAATACGAAATAACTGGAATTAAAGACAAGTTAATGATAAGGAAGATTTGTATTTTCTCTTTTATTTCAGTGTTATTGTAGTTGCTATTGTTGTTGCTGTAGTTGTTGATATTATTACAGTTATTATTACAACTATTATTATTAAATTTACTGTTATTATTATAATTGTTGTTCTTGTTTTTGATGATGATTATATGTATCTTTATTCTTCTTCTTCTTCTTATTATTATTATTACTGTTATTATTATAATTATTATATTATTATTATTATTATTGTTATTATTATTATTATTATCATCATTATTATTATTATTATTATTATTATTATTATTATTATTATTACTACTACTACTACTACTACTACTACCACTGTTATAATTATTATTTGTCTTCTGAAGGTCCAACACTAAACTGTCCAAGTTCCAAAACTTATACAGCGTATTCAGGCAAGAAATACGCAGTAATTCATTTAGGAAAACCTGGAATTAAGTACTGTAATAGTTATCGGTAAGTACATATCATGTACTGTGTTTTATTACTACTACTACTATTACTACTACTACTACTACTGCTACTACTACTTTTACTGTTACTACTTTTACTATAACTGCTACTACTATTATTATTACTATTATTATTATTATAGCTGTTCTTACGGTTAGTATTACTATTATTACTGTTACTGTTATAAGTACTATTACTCCTACTATTATTACTAGTTCTACTATCACTATGCAACTACTATTAGTTACTAATTTTACTACTATTGCTGCTACTTCAGCTACTTTTATTACTTCAACTAATTGCTTTACTACTACTAATACTATGTCTTCTGCTGGCAATACTTTTCTCATCGCAATAATAAAGAAAATGTTATTTTTTCTTTTTTACACAAAATGAGATTTTATAGTTTAACATACCGAACACATATTGTGATTTGTCGTCGTTGGCTGGATCTGGGCAGCATTTAAAAATATTATATATCTTTATTATAAAACCTTAAGATGGGTCACTTCCAACATTCCTCACCACAAATACACACTATGGGGGTATGACTGTTTCTAAAATCATGTCTGAATGCAACATGAACCATATCATAGAAATAGAATATTTATGGATCTTCTTCTTTTTCATTTTGTTCTTCTTCATCTTATTGTTGTCGTTGTTGTTATTATTACTGTTGTTGTTGTTGACAGCTTAAGACAAATCGAAGGACCGTCTTCAGGAAGTAAATTTTATGAAGGATCTCATCGTATAAGATACAAAGTGACGGATGGGTCTAAAAAATCAGATTACTGTTCATACTATATCACTATCAAAGGTGAGTTTGTCAGAGCTTTATCATTTAACAACTATTATCTCTCTCTCTCTCTCTCTCTCTCTCTCTCTCTCTCTCTCTCTCTCTCTCTCTCTCTCTCTCTCTTTCTCTCGATTTCTGTCTGTATATAAATTATTTATTTTACTTTTACTTACTTTGTATCACAGTGATTAGATGCAGCAGTCTATCAGCGCCGTATCACGGAAGCGTGAGTTGTGACAGCGATGATATTATTTATGGTACTGATTGTGATTTTAGTTGTGACACGGGATATAGACTTGTTGGATATAGAAGATCTCGTTGTCAGGAAAATGGTCAGTACTCTCATTCTGCACCGTCTTGCAGTCGTAAGTGTATTTTTTTTTTTTTTTTTTTTTTTTTTTGTTGATTAATCGAAATCTCCTTGTGTAAACTGTGTAATATACGCTATTTAAAGCTTAATCAAAAAAAATTATGCTTAGGAAATTCATTTTTTTTTTTTCTGTCATAATATTAAATTTTCTTTGAAGTATACAATCTTAGTTATGATGACTTTTAACATACATCAGGATAAGAATTTAGACTTTTTTTGGCTCTTGCTTAATGATAAAGGCCCTTTGTGTGTGTGCATATGTTTATGAGAATGTTTGTATATTGAAAGTAAATTCTCTTTCCGATGTCAATTGTCATCTTGGTGCTTTCTTTAGATTTATGCAAGTAGATCAGAGGACGTGTTTCTATAAGCGCTATGTTTATCTCAGTGATTATTTTGCAGCTTATCCAAATCCAACCGTAACGTGTCCAAATTCAAAAACTGTAACAGCTGGCTATTTTAGTAAATCAGCAGTTGTCACCTATGGAAGCATACACATCAGTCATTATGCAGACAGTTACAAGTAAGTTTCGTATTTTATCTTTCCTTGTCGTTACATTTATTCTTCAGTTTGATCAAATATAAAATGTCTCTAATGGAATGCTGATATATGTTTTTCAGTGTTTACTTACATTTGTCTCCTGTCCATTATCGAAGTTTCTGGTGGTGTGCATGATTGCTTGTGTTTGAATAAGTTTGTGTTCATCTGTGTATACTTATTTTTGCATCAAGTATTTGTCAAATATTTACTCATAATTTAATTTATTATTATTATTATTATTATTATTATTATTATTTGTTCTTGTCGTTGTTGTTGATCACGACGACGATGATGATGATGATGTTGTCATTGTTATTGACTGTACATTTGTCAGTAAACTGAATATGTTTGTGTAATTTAGACTAGATCGCATTCACGGAAAACCTTCAGGCAGCACATTTTCAGAAGGAAGTCATATGATACAATACAAGGGTACTGACGGCTACAGTCGGACTGGTTACTGCAGTTTTACAATCACAGTTAAGGGTGCGATTTTTGTTTTGATCTTTTTCTCTCTCTCTCTCTCTCTCTCTCTCTCTCTCTCTCTCTCTCTCTCTCTCTCTCTCTCTCTCTCTCTCTCTCTCTCTCTCTCTCTCTCTCTCTCTCTCTCTCTCTCTCTCTCTCTCTCTCATGTGTATATATACATATATATATATCTACATATATCTGCCTGTCTATTTCTTTGTCTGTATACTATATATTTACCTAAACATCCATGCTGCATCTATTTATCTATCTATTTTATCTATCTATTTTATCTATCTTTTTATCTATATATGAAATATATGTGTGTGAGTGTGTGTGTGTCTCATCGATGTATCTAAATCTATATCTGTATTACAGTCGTTAGATGCAGTAGTCTGAGTATACCATTTCATGGTAGTATGAGGTGTGACAACAGTGAACATATTTACGGTACAGACTGCTACTTTTCTTGTGACACTGGATACGAAATGTCTGGTTACCAAGTATCTAGTTGTCAGAAAAATGGTAATTATAATCATCCAGACCCGACTTGTAATAGTAAGTATACTTTATCTTCCTGTGTATTCCCGACTGTTGTCTAGCGGCAGTCGAATCAGACGAATCTGAGGCAACATAATGATCATTCGTAACCACATACACACACACACACACACACACACACACACACACACACACACAGTGCAGTAAAAATGCAACAGACATACTGGTTTATTTACAGTATTACTAGTCGCACTATTGCTGCTGCTGCTTGCTACTACTACCATTACTATTACCCCAACAACTACTACTACTCTTATCATCGTCGTCATCATCATCGTTATCTTCATTACTACAGCTACTGCTTCTACTTCTTCTTTTTACAAGTATTACTACTACTAAAACGATTCTAATTCTTGTTGTAGTCATTAAGTGTGATAGTCTGCCTGTACCAGATCATGGAGGAAAGGAGTGTGATAATTACTTGGATACGTACGGTACACACTGTTCTTTCACCTGCGACCAAGGTTACGAACTCGACGGGCATAACACATCCACCTGTCAGAGAGATAAAGTTTACAGCCACCCACCTCCTGAGTGTAAACGTAAGTGAAACTGTTTGTTCTCTATGGCTAATGGCAGACAATGATAATCATATCCATTATGCCAATTGTTTATAATAATCATGACACTGATTACGATGCTTTTTATTCTTATGATGTTCATGATAATAATGTTTATATTGATAAAAGAGAGAGAGAGAGAGAGAGAGAGAGAGAGAGAGAGAGAGAGAGAGAGAGAGAGAGAGAGAGAGATAAAGAAAGAAAAGCGATAATAACCTGATAAAAGGTAATGGTGCTCAGAGTGATTTAAAAAGAACTGCAATCATGTTTGATAATAATGATGATGATGGTGATGGTGATGTTGATGTATACAATAACGGTCTATGTTTCAGGTATTTTGTGTCCTGTCTTGATACTACCACCATTTGGTTTAGAGTTTTCGTGTACTGAAGACAGGTTCTACGGCAGTGTTTGTGGGCTGGAATGTAAATCAGGATATTCCGAGAAAGGTGAAATTCACGCGCTTTGTCAACACACTGCAGAATGGTCCACAACTAATTTTGAATGTACAGGTATTTTGATTTATCACATTATTATGGTAACTTACAGTGTTTTCGCTGTCTATCTGTCTGTCTATTTATCTGTTTATCAATCAATCACTATTTATCTGTCTATCTATCTACCTCTCTATCTATCTGTCTATCTATCTATCTGTCTGTCTGTCTATCTATCTATCTATCTATCCATCTATCTATATATTTATTTATCTATCTATCTATCTACATATCTATCTATTTATTTATTTATTTATCTATCTATCAATCTATATCTCTCTCTGTCTATCTATCTATCTATATAATCTATGGTTTACTGTCGTCACATAAATCAAATTAGTTAAGTCTCTCTCTCTCTCTCTCTCTCTCTCTCTCTCTCTCTCTCTCTCTCTCTCTCTCTCTCTCTCTCTCTCTCTCTCTCTCTCTCTCTCTCTCTCTCTCTCTCTCTCTCTCTCTCTCTCTCTCTCTCTCTCTCTCTCTCTCTCTATCTATCTATCTAGTCTCTCTCTGTAGCTACCTCTCCATCTGTTTGTCTATGATGTATACTAATTGTCAAAAAATTAAAGGTGAATATGACAATTGTTTTAAGCTTTTTTTTGTTATAAAAACGTGCAATTATTTCACAGCTAAATTTGTTTTAATCTTCAATATTAAATTTGTTGCTAGATGTTGAAAGCCCGCGTTTCATCAACTGTCCAAACGGAACCATTCAGACAACTGATAATGTGGTCAAGTGGCCAGCAGTCAAAGTGAATGACAATTCTGGAAACGCTTCTTTGAAACTCACTTCTGGTCTAGAGCCTGGATCGACGTTCAGTTTGGGATCACATATTATTAGATATGATGCAGAAGATTCAGAAGGAAATAAGGCTGAACCTTGTTTTTTCACAGTGCATGTTCAAGGTAAGAAACAAAACTTAAATAATTTTCCGTTATTTAAAATTTGTACATTTCCATTTTTGTTTTCTCCTTATGAACCAATAGTGATGAGCCATTCACGAAGTATGATACAAATATACTGTTTCTCTCTCTCTCTCTCTCTCTCTCTCTCTCTCTCTCTCTCTCTCTCTCTCTCTCTCTCTCTCTCTCTCTCTATCTCTCTCTCTCTCTCTATCTATCTATCTATCTATCTTCCTCTCTGCCTCTCTCTCTATATATATATATATATATATATATATTTGTGTGTATGTGTGTGTGTGTGTATGTGTGTGTATGTATGACAGTAATAAATATCGAAAATGTGTTAACAGCTTCAGATAGCTATTTACTTTTCACAGGTTTCTCCAACAATATATACATGCTTCTAGCATTACTTTGTCAACGAAGCAACAATACGATGTAGTATCAAGTTAAATGGTAGAGAAATAGAGAAATGAGTGTAACGCCTGCAACATATTTTGAGTTATTGTTTTGGATGAATAAATGTTTGTATGTATGTATGTATGTATGTATGTATGTATGTATGTATGTGTGTATGTATGTATGTATATATGTTCGTATGTTTATGTATGTTTGTATATATGTTTGTATATATGTTTTTGTATGTATAAATATAAATATATATATATATATATAGATAGATAAATGTTTGTGTGTGTGTGTATGTATGTATATATATATATATGTTTGTGTGTGTATGTATGTATGTATGAATGTGTATACGTATATATATATATACACGTTTTTCCCACATTTGTTACAGAACTGAATTGCTCACATCCATCAGAAGTATTTGGTAATGATTCCATGGTGGACTTTGAGGACTGCAGTTCCAACCAAACAACGTTCACAGAGCAGACGACTTGCAAAGTTAAATGTAAAACAGGAACATTGATTCAAGGTTCCAAGTTTATAAGATGTGAAAGAAAAAGCAAGTCAGTTGTTGAATGGGTTTCAGGAAAACATGGACATCCACACTGTCCAAGTATGCTGTTGATAATAGTTACAAACTTACTAACTAATAATAATAATAATAGTAATAATAATAATAATAATAATAATAATAATAATAATATTAATGATAATAATAATAATAATAATATTAATGATGATGATGATGATGATGATGATGATGATAATGATGACTATGATGTTACACCTTTGGTGTCTGGGGTATAAATGTTTTAAATATTAGAGCAAAAACAACAACAAAAAAAAAAAAAAAAAAAAAACCGGAAAAAAAACGAAAAAAAAACAACGAATATACTTAAAGAAAAAAAAAAGATTTAAATTCGAATCTACATTTTAGAAAAAGCTTGTCCAGCATTAAGACCTCCAAACAACGGCGCCATTGTCTGTGACACGTTTCTCTCTGAAACCGTCTGCATGGTGCAGTGTGAACTGGACTTCGACATAGACGAAAACGTCGACTTTGAATTTGTGTGTGGACGTAATTCAAAGAGATGGTATCCAAGCGACACGATACCTGACTGTAGAGGTATGTGTATATCGTCATCAGTAAAGCACACAAACACTCTCTGCTGTCCCCTGTTATAAGTCACCTTCAGCGGTGAAAGGCTAATAGGATAGTTTGGATTGCATGTATATTGCGCCTGATAACAGAATTTCATTTCATTTAAATAATTACATTTACTCGACAACCTGCTAAGCAAAAAATTTTTATACTGAAGCCACGATACATCTAAATATTGTTCTGTCGAAATCATTAAACATTCTACGAAACATTAACTTAAAAAGTAAATCATAATTCAGACATCACACTAACAGATACTACTTTTCTTATAAACCAAGTCCAAAATATATTTTAAAATATATTCACCTACTAATTTTAAATATCGTTTTTACTTTTCATATAAATATTCAATCATAATACATTATATACCATTTTTATATATTCAATTTTCAGTTTACTTAAGTTCTAGTTTCATTTCTTATTTATTAGTTTTATATACAGTGATTATTTTGATTCAGATTTCCACTTTTTGTATAATACATTCAGATACTTATTTTAATCATGTTTCAATTTTCCAGAAATATGTTATGGCGAAGAATATCGACTCCCAAATGACTTTTATTATTTTCTAGACGACTGTAACAATGAAGAGGTAAAAGATGAGATAAAAAATAATTTTATTGAAAGCTTGAAAATATCTGAAATGTATTCAGACATGTGTAAAGATGAAGAATGTAAAATCAGCAATGTCCGAGTACGCTGTGGTGAACAGGATTACTTACCAAGACGACGTCGAGAAGCAAAGATGTCTTCAGAAAGGTTTGCAGAAAGACACAATAGAACTTCCACTGAGGCACATATGGCTGATCTTAATTCGTCTGTGTCCACTGAAAAATCGAATGATTCTTTGAATGTCACCAAAAATCAGGCAGTATTGACTCTCCATTTTGATATTGTTATAAAGACGAACCGAAGATCCATACAAGACGCAGAAGCTGCGTTGTTTTCAGTGGTACAAAATATGACAGAACAACTACGAAACTTATCAACAACTCCTCTAATAAACTCCAAAACTTTTAACGTGTCTGTAATGTGTCAACCTGGATATTCTCAAGCCAGAAACATTCACGGAAAATGTGGTTTGTACTGTTTCACTAAAGTTTTCGAACACTTATCCCGTTTGCTCACATTAATATTTATGCTATTTTTAACCGTTTATTATTATTATATTTATTATTATTATTATTATTATTATTATTATTATTATTATTATTATTATTGTTCTTGCATGTTTTTATTTATTGACAGAGATACCTCTGTTGTTGTTTTTTCAGTTGCCTGCGGTAGAGGTACATTCAACAATGAGTCTGGGGGTTGGTGCTTGCCGTGTCCTGTGAACACTTACCAGAATCAAGAAGGTCAGATATCTTGCTTACCTTGCCCACAGGAGTCTGTCACACCTACAATAGGGACACAGAATCCAGACGGGTGCATTGGTACGTCTGAATATTTAATTAATTATCAATCGTCTACAACATTTCATTGTAAGTACGAAATATACATTTTTAAATTCACGTTGTAGTATCAGCTGTTGCCATGTTTCTGACCATATTTCGTATTTATCTTTAGAAACCATTTTTCTAATATGTTTAGTTCCCTGCAGCCGAGGTACATTTCACAATGTCGACACAGGATTATGTACGCCTTGCCCAAAGAACATGTATCAGCCAGAGCCAGGACAGCTTTTATGCATTCGTTGTCCTCCAAAAACAGGAACACTTGGAAATGGTACCATAACGGTAGCTGATTGCATTGGTATGAATAACTGTTTTACTATATCTAATTATTGCATTAATATTCTTCTTATTCCTCTCTCTCTCTCTCTCTCTCTCTCTCTCTCTCTCTCTCTCTCTCTCTCTCTCTCTCTCTCTCTCTCTCTCTCTCTCTCTCTCTCTCTCTCTGATAATATGTCTGTATTATCATATTTACAGGGAGAGAGAGTATTTAATGTTGTTCTTATATAGTTACGTCTTTGTGACTGTGTGTGTATTTAGTATACATACTAATCAAAGAAAACACAAAAGTGTTCCTTTTAAGATAAATTTATATACTGTAGTACCGTGACTTACGAGTTTAATTCGTTCAGTGGCCGAGCTCGTATCTCAGTTTGTTCGTATATCAAATCAATTTTCCCAAATGACATTAATTGAAATACCATTAATCCGTTCCAACCCCACAAAACAACCCCATTTTTTAATAACGTGTTTTTAAATTTAAAAAATGTATTTATAAATGACAAATATGGTATAAAAAACAAAATAAAAGAGAATGTAAAGAAATAAATTGTTTTTTTAAAGTGTATTTATTTTGGAGATCACACAAATTATTTCAACGCCTTTGGCTGGAGTTAAAGCCTTTATCGAATACTTCAGCTTCAGTATGGTACATATTGTAAAAGTACTATGCTCGTAATGTCTACATGCACACCTCGCTCGTGTTTTTCTTTAAATTCAAGCTTTAATTCAATGGTTACAATCCGCTTCTTGGCACTGTCCTTTGCACCCACTTGCTTAGGATCCATGGTCAGAAAAAATTATTTGGCAAAATACTGCACAAACGCGAGCACAACACAACAGAGATGCTTTTGCGGCGAGTTAACCACGTGAAGTAAACGAGTGAGACGTGGGATGCTGGTTGGATGTTATGTTGGTCGTACGCGAACTAGCGGTGGCGTATCTGAAACTCGGATTTTGTCTCGTAACTCGGAAAACTCGTTAGATGGGGCACTCGTACATCGAGGTACCACTGTATATATATGTATGTATGTATGTATGTATGTTTGTATGTTTGTATGTATGTATGTATGTATGTATATATATATATATATCAACTGCCTATCTTTTATGGTTCTGTCTCTGTCTACCTCACATGTTTCTATTTTTTGTCTGTCCATTCATCCGTATGTCCATTTTTCTGTCTATTTATTTATCTCTTTATCTATCAGTTTGTCTGTCCATCTCTCTCTTTATTTATCCATCAATGTATATATCTTTCTATTTAACAGTATATCAATATCTATACATATCTATCTACCTATATCTATCTATCTATATATCTGTCTGTCTGTCCGTCTGTCTATCTATCTATATATCTATCTATTCATATATATATAAGTGCATACATACATACAAACACACAAACACATATACAGTGTGTGTATGTATGTATATGTATATGTCCAAGCAAATCTGTTTATTTTATTTTATTTATTTATTTTTTACATGAAATGTTTTTCAGAAATCTGTGGTGCAGGAAATTTTCGTGAGCGAGTCACTAATTCCTGTTTACCTTGTCCTAAGATGTCCTACCAACATGAGCCGGAAAAATATTCATGTATTTTCTGTCCACGAAACTCTCTTACGCTCAGCTATGGTAAACTACCAGGCTGCGTTGGTAAGCAAATCTATTTATTAATTTATTTATTTATTACGAAATGCAATCAAAATTAAATATGAAGATCGTGACTACATTCATGTTTCCAGATTACTGCAAAGCTGGAACATTCCATAACGTACGACTTCGCACGTGTGTTCCGTGTCCGCTAAACACGTACCAGCCTCGCGAGGGAAAACCAGCCTGTATCTCGTGTCCTCTGCGTTCAATCACTCTAAACATAGGAACAAAGCATTACTCTGAATGTGCAGGTTAGTTAATTTAATTAATTTAATACTTCGACTTTAACAACAGCAACAACAACCACAACGACAATGATGACGATGATAATGATTATCATAATAATGATAATACTGATAATGATGATGATAATGATAATGATGTTGATACTGATGATGATAATGATAATGATAATAATGATTATGACGATAATGATGTGATGATGACGATGATGATAATATTTTGTTCGTTTCGTTTACATTTCAGCTCGTTGTAAACCTGGAACATTTCACGACCGAGAAAATCCTCACGTGTGTGTGCCCTGTCCGCCAGACACTTACCAGGATGAAACTGGAAAAACACTCTGTCTCAGTTGTCCTCCAGGGACCAAGACTCATCACAGTGGAACTACAGCTCCAGAAGGTTGTGTCGGTAAGAATAGTTTCATATGTATTTATAATTTATATCTAATAGGTTTCTCTCTGTGATAGCTGTTTTTTCTGTTGCTTTTTTTCTTTTTTTTTAAAATATTATTAGGTTTCTTTATTTATTATTTTATTTTATTTTATTTTTGTCAAAAAATAAACCCCCCCCAAAAAAAAAAAAACACAACAACAATAAAACAATAAAAATACAATTTAAAAAAAAAATAAAACATAAAAACAATTAAAGAAGAAAAAGGTGAATCTGTAAACTGTTAATGTTATTAAGACTGAAAACAAAACAATGATAAAACGATGGTTAAAGTCATCCGTTATCATCATCTCCTTTCAAGATATATTTCAGTATCTCGTTCTAGATACCTTTCTACCGTTTAGAAAGGAGACCAAGTATTTTCGTTCGGTGAGTAAAATATGTCTTGCTGGATTGAAATAATTATACTGTCTCATCATCGGCTTTTAGTTATACAGCTGCAAGCTTAATAAAGTAACTGATAAACACACAGAAAATAATGTTTTAATAAAAAGGTAGATAGATAGTCAGACAAATGGATGTATGCTCATATACATACACTTAAATATGGAGAATGAATTCAGAGATCAAATAAAATGGATCATTTAGAAAATAAATAGAAAATCGTCAGGTCCGAGTTTATACTACAAAAATGTTGAAATATAAGTGTATCAAGTTTTCCTAGTTTGCTGATGTTTATGTTGTGGTGTTAATGATGGTGAGGATTGTGTGCTGATACAGAATGTAATTTTTACTTGTAGGCAAAGTGAATATGTAATGGCGAAGAGACAGAAGAAGAATTGTTACTTCATGAAGCGGCATTATCGCAGATACCAGATCAACTCGCACATTTCATTCGTGTCTACGTTTACTGTAATCAAACGTACTGACATTCAGAGATATTCTTGATACAGCAATAACTATATATCGCTGTGTTAACATTCACGTTATAAAACAGAAGATAATTCAATATTCGCTATTAGTGTTAAAGTGATATTCTGAGCGAGCCAAAAAAAAAAAAACAAGAAATAATAAAAAGAATTAAAAAATACATAACCATCTCTTCTCATCTTTTGTCATCACTATCATATCGTTAATATCTTCATTATTAGTATTTTAACTAATAATTAAGACACTGAGTAGAATTTGTTTTCGGCACCTATTTATACCACATATATCCAAGCACAATTAATTCTACTCAGAAAGTTATTATAACAGGTAAATCTTTATGTGCCCCATACATTCTAAAACTATCTTATTTTTGGTCAGAGTGATTCTGTGGAATTTCGATGGGGCAGCAAAATATTCGTCAGTCTACGACATGTAGATCTGTGAACTGATTTTGGGGATGTAGCTAGTTGATGTAGAAGTCGACACAGAGCAAGAACAAACGACAGCCTGGAATCATTTGTCAGTGTTGACTGTCTTTTCATCTTGTTACTCCGCCTTTTATTAAAACTGATGTAAATCGATTACGTAACCACCTAAGTGGATACTGTTACATATTTAACTGTTACTATCTATTATAATTTTATGAAGTTTCTAAGATGTTTATTATAGATTAAGTTTCTTATTGGGTTGGTAGATCGTTTTATAAATTGTTTCTTGCTTAAAGTATAATTAGTGCCGTTCATGCTTGGTCGTTTTATTCTACTTATTGTTTTACTTTAATGTACTAAATTAAGCTCTATGGCTTTACTGAGAGACAAAAACCAGTCTGAAACAGTATTTCCTCTGCCGATGCAACAGTTGTGATATTATAGCAGTTATATATTTGACAAAATCCAAATTGATCCATGAAATTTCTCGTCAAATTTTAGACTGAGATCTATTAATAATAAACAATTGTAGAGCATGCATAAGATATGTCAATTTCAAAGTTCTAATATGTAAATGACAGAAATTTGTCAGATATTCGCAGTTTGCCTTATTCAGTGAAATTTCAAATAGTGGCGGGGATTCAGTTTTACCATAACAATCATTCAAAGGTGAATTTTAATTGCAAGCCTGATAGTCACATGATTCGTGAATGATGGAATAGTGTTTGTAATTTTCATAAATTAAATTGTCACTTTGTTAAAAAATGGAAATGAAAAGGAACGAAAGGGAAAAAGGTTTAATAATACAAGCAATAAGGCTATATATTTCTTTAAAGGTTAAGGGTTTGAGAGATACTAAGAAGATGAGTTCATTATTTGCTGCAACTAAAAGTCTGCATTTCTATATAACCTTTTCACAAGAAACCTTTTGGGATAATGATTTTACAGAAACATACAAAGAGTTATTATTTTATATCAATTATCAGTCTAAGAACAGAAGGGCTGTAGCAATTTTAAAGTCGAATTACTGTCCATATGTCTTTACCTTTGATAGCTGTAATGATGGCTGAAGAATGCTTAAGATTAAAACAAAAATAGATCCTTCCCAAATAACGTTAGAGAAAGAATTTCTTCTTTCAAAAAAAACAACAAATCTACAATTCGTTAAGGGTGAATATAATATAACAGCAAGTGACTGTAATGAAATATTTAGTCTTTGGAATTAATAATAACATTTAGTAGCACACAGTTAGCAGAATTGACAATTGACTTCATTTTAATAATTCAATCATTATTTCAATTTGTAGTTTAAGTCAACACAGGTTACTCAAATTTTAGTGATCATAATTTCATTTCATAAAAATTAGACTTTTCTAAAATAAAAAAAGTAAGGTTTTTCAGTAATCAGTTACTAAGTAACAAAGATTTCTGTAACACTCTAGAACGGGTTATCAGTGGAGCGGGAGGATACTTTGACTCGGCCCCACTGGTGTCTGTACAAGTCAGGTTCCACTTTACTGAAAATGAGAAAGGTGTTTAGGTTTAACAAATATATCGGAAATCTTAATTGGAAAAGAAAAGAAAAAATAATTTATGGAAACAAAGAAAGCTGACACTGAAAGGTAAAGCTACCTTTTGAAATATTTTATTAATAACTAAACTGTGGCAATCAATCAATATACCAGAGAGAGCCGAGAAAGAAGTTCAGAAATGTTTTGATAAGTTTATGTGAGAAAACAAACCAAATTAAATATTCTACTGTGATTAGAAATAAATTAATCAAGATGTTGAAATATTCAAAATGTTCAATTTAAGACGATTGTTTTCCAATTAAACTATAAATAATATATATATATATATATATTGTTCATTAATTTAAATCAGTAATTTAAATATAAAATGACAGAATTTCTTTAAAAGTACATGACTATTAATTTATGATATTTATTGTTTTCAGTTATGTAATTATGGTAAATCTATTTGATAAAAAAAATAAATCCTGTTTGTGCATAATTATTATCTGTGTGGAATATAGCTTCCAGTACTGAAAAGGTTTCTAAATCAAAGTATTACTCAAATACTAATACAACCGTTATTTCATAATCCGGTTATCAACTAAGACAATAAAATTTTATTTATTAAATATATCACTGATTGTGGAATAACAACAATCGCTGATATTACATACTAGTTTAATACACCGTAACTGCTGAAATAATTCAAGAGACATGTCCAGACCTTTACACAGATGTCATATGCTTATAAATTAATATTAAATTAACATTAAATTTACTTCCTCATCGCAATTAAAAACATAAGTTAGAATTTTTCAGATCTGTTTCTGAAGAATAACTCAGAATTAAATAAGGCGAACAACTTTACAGTGAATCCAATATATACAGTTTTAATTTCCAAGTTATCCCAAACTCCAGCAGAAGAAATATTCTGGCAAGACCATATATTCTACATTCTTCGGACTACATTTCGGAAAATAAGGATATGCTGTATATATACGTGTGTGTGTATGTGTGTGTGTGTGTGTGTTTGTGTTTGTATGTGAGTGTGTGGGGGGATGGATGTGGGTGTGTGTGTGTGTGTGTGTGTGTGTGTGTGTGTTTGTGTTTGTGAGTGAGAGTGTGGGGGATGGATGTGGGTGTGTGTGTGTGTGTGTGTGTGTGTTTGTGTTTGTGTGTGAGAGTGTGGGGGATGGATGTGGGTGTGTATGGGTGTGTGTGTATAACATAAATGAAAAATAAAATAGAATAGAAAATAATAAAAAAGTGAAAAAGGTCGTCGATAGTCACCAGACTGCAGGCAGCTGGGTGTGTGAGGTCGTGATTGGACTTTGTACTCCTGTGCCAGTGCGTTTCTGAATATTGTCTGTGTGCCCTCTAATCAGACGTACATAAGAGAACAGAATACTCATTCCAAAACATACACACATACAAATTACACATGCATACAAGCATGCATAGAAATACATATACATATGCATACAGGTACATATATACATACATAAACACCCATATATTTACATACATACATACATATGCACAAACACATGAATACATTATCATACATATATATGTACACAACACATACACATACCTACTACACACACACATATTCATATATATATATATACAATACGTACTGCATAAACACATATACCAACACAAACACACACGCACGCACACACACACACACATACACACAACACACATATTCAATACATATCTGATACATACGTGACCCTAGGTCAAGAAAAACGGCATGTAAGGAAACAACTGAAATATAATACTCGATTGCTTCGTGGAAAAATTATTATTATTATTATTATTATTATTACAACGATGCTAACTGACCCTAGGTAAAGAAATATGACATTGTAATGTAAGGAAACAATTGAAATGTAATATTCCATTGTTCGATAATTAACTCACACAATCTGTAAAACAATGAATTGTGTAACTTTATTTGATATATAATATATCCAACAATCAGTTCGCTCTAACATGTGTTTGTTATTAAATAATGCTGCTGATTTTAACTATGTCGTTGTCCAAAACGTCGTGATAAACACCGCACACACGCGTACAGACAGACTATCAAGAAAACAATAGCATTACGCATTAAAAGAACAACGTTGGTCTGATAACTATAATTAACCGTAATGTTAGTACATATTGTGGTAAGAAAAACTGCTGAAAAGAGACTGGTCTTAACTGACACACTTTCTGACTGTGATACTTTATACAAGCAAAACCAAAGCAATTATTAACTGATAACGGTTTGAAATAATAGCCTCGTATTTCAACGTTTTATTCGTGACAAAAGATCTGAACATTTAAAAGAGATGTTTTTGTAAGCTAGTAGGAGTCTTGAATTCACTTATTTTTTACAGAAGAATCGAAGGTATGTTGTGTTTTGCCTATCTTATAGAAATTAATAACATTTAACAAAGATGTGAGCATGCGCCACAGTAATGGGTCCACTACATTAAGCAAATAATGTGTATTCTTCCACATTTTCTTTTTCAGAAATGTTTCTTTACTTTAAAGAAAGGTCTATATATTTATTAGCATCATCATCAACAACAACAGCAATGATAAAAATAATGATGATGATGATAATAATAATAATAGTAGTTAATGTTACTGTCATCATTATCATGTTAATTAATTTATTTTAAATATAAAATTTTCAGTTTGTACAATTTTTACATGGCGTGCAGTAAAATAAAGTTCTTCACGGTTCCTTTCTTCATCTGTCTGATCTTAGATTTCTGTAAGTATTGAGAATTCTTACTTTCTTCAAACAAGAAAAAAATATCTGTTACATTTTATTTTATTTTACTGCATCATATTAATTTTATTTTCATTTAGTTCATAATGCTTCTAATCTGCTAATGATAATCAGTTGATCATCATCCATGATGATCAACTGATTATATTATTCTGAAAATATAATATCCTTAGATAAATCATATAGACCTACATACACACAGATGCACACAGACACAAGAGTAACACGGACAAGAAACACACAGACCCCTTCATGCACATACATACATACATGCTTAGAGGCGAATGAGGGGGAATGGTCGATATTTGTGAGATCGTTATTGGACTTCGTTCTTCCTCAACGGTTATGTTCTAGAATATTATCTAGGTGCAGAGCCTAATCAGCTGTACACAAATATAAATGCACACAAAAATGACGAAAGTCAAAGAACGGTTTCTTCGTGGGAAGCAATGACTAACGTCGATTACTGAGTCAAAGCATGTTTTTATCGCTTTGCAGGATCCTTCTTTTTTCGCGGCTCGCTAGCGGTGTCTGACCTTTGTGAGGTCGTGACTGGACTGTGTTCTCCTCTACCCTTTCGTTCCCGAATACTGTTTGCAGTATTCATTACAATTGTCAGCTTTAATGGAACTCGAATATCTAGAGATAAAATTAACAAATTAATACATATATTTTTTTTAAATTAATTATAAAAATTCTTGAACCAATAGCTTTTTTCTTAATTATTTTGTAAATACTTATTTGTTAGTGCCAGTTTTGTATCTATTTAAAATAAAAGTAAAGTTAAACCAACATAAGTGGCGATTTGAAAACACATTCACTGTTACTACATCTTAGTACTTAGATCAAGTGCAGTAAAGTGGGGAATAAATAAATTATCAAACTAAACTATAGTAATGTAATGTTTCTATTTTGTTTCTGGGTTAGTCCTCAACGAACAAAAAAATCGGGTGAATAATTCCAGCCCCAAAATGGTACCACACATGCAAGAAAACCAACACGGGCTGTTTCGTCAACATCGCTTAGTGCTCCGTGTAAGCGTCCACATTTAAACCAACTCGCCAGTTTCTAAAACAAAAAATCAGTCTCCACACACCGCTCCTACTGTTTTAAAGTTAATCTACCACCAAAATGGTTCATCTACTGTTCCACATTTTAGGTCGCCTAAATTTTATAAATACCAATATAGGAACTTAAGACAACTGAACATTCACTCCTAAATACATAAGCACATTCAATTAAATAAATAAATAAAATAGGATTAAATTTGCATTAGTCCATTGTAATCTCTTTTCTTCGTTTTTCGGACTGTTAAATAATAAAACTACCTTTACTTGAAATGAATTTAAGTTGTGTATTTCTTTATATTACAGGCGTCAAAGATATATTATGTTGTATCAGAAGTACGTATTATATATTTTAGTTTTAGCAAATAAAATAAAATGAAATAAAGTGAAATTTAGTTAAGGCAAAGTATAAATAACTGAAGAAGAAAGAAATGAAATAAATAATCTGGAAAAAAAAACAAGGAACAAATAATGGTAATCCTTTAGTTTCGTGAATAAATAAATGACTAATTAAATTAAGGTATTAATGAATGAATAAACTCAAAAACTAAAATAACAAAAAATATAATAAAATAAAATAAAAACCTGTTACTAATACATACATACATACATACAGACATTCATAGAGAGAGAGAGAGAGAGAGAGAGAGAGAGAGAGAGAGAGAGAGAGAGAGAGAGAGAGAGAGAGAGAGAGATGTCTGTTGGTATGTCTGGTATGGATCAGAAACAGAGAAAGACAGATGCATCTCTATATTTTTATATTTTATAATTTTCACAGATTCCGCAGAGTGTCCGGAGCTTCCTGGAGAATATGTTATAAAACAGCCCAAAGCTCGGGAAGAAAGGATAAGCTGGGCAAATCCAAACAAATATGTTGATACTAACGAATTACGGTAAAGATTAAATACATTTTTAATGTACACGTAGAAATCAAAGAGGTTCAATAAATTACTACAAGCACTATTAAATATTGTTCATGGAAATTACATGCAGTGTGACGTAATATAATGTAATATAAATAAAACCCTTTTCAGTATAATAAAGCAGTGTAATGTCACACAATGTCATACAATCGTTTACATTAAAGGTTACTGATGCTGGCAGATTTCAGCTATAGAGAAACTTCATTAAACTGATAAATGTGAGAGAGATTTTTTTTACATTTCTTTTGTAGTCTAACTCGAGTGTATGGACAGGACCCAGAAAGCAAGTTTAAAGAAGGATATACTAAAATGTTATATAAAATCGAAGACTTCTTACGCTGTACAAAACGTTGCTCCTATACAATTACCGTTAAAGGTTACGAAAATTAATTAATATTGAAAGTGAAAATAGTATTACTAAATAGATACAACTGCTGCTACTTCTGCAGCTGCAACAACTACTACTATTTATAATAACACTACAAGTACTACTACAACTGTCACTACAACAACAAAAGTTACTACTTTTACGACTACCATTTATTTATTTATTACAATAAATGTATTAATTGATTAAGTTATAATAATAATAATAAAACAGTTATTTTATATTTATAATCAAAATTCAATATTTACACGAAGTGATATCGCTAATGTAATAGTAACAGTGACTTCTGATGTTTCAGCTATCAGATTATTAAATATACGTTGTAAATGTGTATTTAAGATATGAAATTATATTGATATAATCACACCACAAAACAGCAAACTAACAAATTAGTTTGTGAAATATTGTCAATTAAAATTAATAATAATAATAATAATAATAATAATAATATAAAAACAACAAAAATAACAGTAACAATAACAATAAATCGCTGAAGTAGAGAATTAAATAGCGTCTTTTTGGGGTTTTTCTGTTTCAAATTTTAGTTAGGAGGTGTAAAGCTCCTTCTTATCCCCAAAATGGCCGTGTTTCATGTGATACTGAAGACTACATATACGGTACTAACTGCAACTTCACTTGTGATCCAGGCTATAAACTCGAGGGATGGGAATCACAGAAATGTCTGAAAAACGAAATTTTCAGTGGCGGAGAAGTATATTGCAACGGTAAGTTACATTCAAATGTAAGCTGTTGTTTCTTCTTTTTTTGTTTTGTTATTTTTGCCGCTGCTTCTACTATTATTGCTACTACTGCTATTTCTATTACTATCATTTCTACTACTGCCAGTATTATTACTACAATTACTATTATTGTTACTGTTCTTTTTGATGTATTTGTTCTTGTTGGTTGTGGAGATGTAGGTGTTGCTTCTGCTGTTGTTATTATGTTTTTATTATAATATTATTAATCATGCCATGATTTATTTCTCTCTTTCTCTTTCCTTCAGAAATTACTTGTGAAAAATTACTGGAACCTGAAAACGGGAACATTATATGTACAGATGGAACAAAATATCGTAGTGTTTGTCGTGTTTCGTGTAATGAAGGATACGAGCTCATTGGTTCACGAATACGAGAGTGTCTGGGTAATGGAAGGTTTGACGGACAAACAACAACATGCAAACGTACATATTTCAATTACGCTTTCTTTTCTAAAATTACAAGTTAAGTTTCATGTATGTAGAAGAGAAATATATTACAGGTTCAGGATCCCTTATCTGAAATTCCCAAATCTGATAAGCTCCGAATATTGTGCATACACAAATTTTATTTAATGAATAAAATTAGTAAAAATATTATATATATATATATATATACTAAAAATAAAATAAAATAAAGAAAACCCTACAGACTGTTTAAATTCAGACTAAGATCAAACTCAGGTTATTTCCTTAAGTAAAATACATAGTATTAGGATCAGTTAATCATTCTCATAACTAATTAATAGTCATTAATGATATTCAGGTATCGAGTGCAACCGCCCTGAACCGTTTCAGCATGGCATACTGAGTTACAGCACAACGCGTTACAACCACATCGTCAAGTACAGCTGCGAGGACGGCTACGTTCTAGTTGGACCTAAAGAGAGAAAATGTTTGAAAAACAAACAGTATAGTGGACCGAAACCCAGATGCAAACGTAATAATAATAATAATAAATATACTATGTATGAATATATATATATATATATGAATTATGTCTGCGTGTTTAGTAATGTATTTAGGAATGAAAATTAAGTTATCATACTTATGTATGTCTATGTAGAAAAATATATTGACATGCTTATTCATAAAGAGACAAAGTGAACTCGTGAAATTACACAGAGTTTTATATGTATGTAGAAGTGAAAAAAGATAAAGATTTATTGTGATTATTTTCATTATTTCTTTGAATTATGTATGTGTGTCTGTGTGTTTGAGTGTGTCTGTGTGTGTGTGTGTGTGTTTGTGTGTGTTATTTCTGTTTTTGTTTTTCAGCTGCTGAATGTAATCCATTACCTTGGCCTCTTCATGGTAGCATGACTTGTGGTAAAAATGCTGTCTACAAAGACAAGTGTAAATTTTACTGTGATGAAGGATATAAGCTGTTTGGTTCCCGAGTTCGAGAGTGCGGTAAAGACGGCAAATACAGTGGAACTGAAACACGCTGTGAAAGTATGCTTTTCCTTTCAAGTATTTGTAGTAACAGTAACAGTAGTAGTAGTAGCAACAATAAAACTATTTTTGTTTGTGATGATCACAATAATAATAATAAAAGCAAGAAGAACTATGAAAAATTAGCATATTGTTTTTGATTTCTTTGTTGTAATGATTATCACAATTACTACTACTATTTTAAGTACTCTTACTGTTGTTATTGCTGCTGCTGTTTGTTTGTATTATAATACTCAGATAGTTCGGTCATAAAACATAAAATACTTTCCTTATAGTCCATGCTACAGTCTCAGTAATATTTACTTTACTGACTGCATGGATTTTAATAGACTGATACCAGTTCAATATTCAAATTAACTTCCTGTGATTGTTTGTTTCAGTCAAAAAATGCAGCAAACTGATTTTACCCGAGCACGGAGTGAAACTCACGTGTACGGATGGAAACAACTATAAAAGTGTTTGCTTTCTAAAGTGTGACTCGGATAAAGGTTTCTCGGCTGTTCGAGGAGAAACCACTCAGTGCTTCGCGAATGCCACCTGGACAAATCCTTTCCTTCGCTGTGAAGGTGAGAAGAGTGATATCAGAATGATGTAATAAAATCATGAACAAATATGCTAGACATATTGGTTTCCTTCTCCTAATAAGTTTCTCTTTCAAAAGGTGTTATAAAGATAATTTAATATGAAAGAACAAAAACAGATTTGTTCAAGGTTTTGAATATCAATAGTTAGGATGTATATATATTTTTTTTTTTCTATTTGTTTTTTTTTTTTTATACTTTCTTTTTTTTTTTCTTTTTTTTTGTTCATAGTTTATACGCGTAAATTCAGTATTATTGGTCAAACAGCATTTAATATAAAATGTCTTTAACGTTTGTTTCCTGTAATAATTCCAGACATAGAACCTCCGTTATTTACAAACTGTCCAAAACATTCCATTATGAAAATTCTTGAAAATAACAAAACGAAAACTGTGGTGTACTGGCCACAGCTGCGTGCTACCGACAATTCAGGACAAGTGAGAGGAATAAAGCTGACGTCTGGCCTTCATTCTGGAAGTGCATTCAGCAAAGGAATCACAACGGTTCGTTATGAAGTCAGCGACTCTAGTGGTAACCAAGCAGTTCCGTGTGTGTTTTCTGTTGTCGTTGAGGGTAAGAAATAAATAAGAGAATGAACATACATCATGTATTTTGTTTCTTTCTGTCTCTCTGAAAGTTTATTTTTCTATCTTTGTATCTCTTTTCATCTGTCTATCTGCCTTTGTATATCTTTCAGTCTGTTTATCTGGTTCGATATTTGTCTGTATGTATGTCTCTTTGTGTTATGTATGTATTTATCTCACACACTGACCATTTACTTCTATGACATCATAAGAAACATTGTGTATTCATAACGCATTCTCTCTCTCTCTCTCTCTCTCTCTCTCTCTCTCTCTCTCTCTCTCTCTCTCTCTCTCTCTCTCTCTCTCTCTCTCTCTGTCTCTCTCTCTGTCTGTCTCTCTCTCTCTCTCTTTTTCTATCTTCCTTTTCTTTTTTTTTTTTTTTTTTTTTTTTTTTTACATTTATTTAATTTGATTTGTATTCCTTTATGTTGTTGTTAAAAGCACATCGTTTCAAATTTACTTTTATATTTTCAGAGGCTGTATGTCCTGTGCCAGATTTTAATGGCAAATATTTGTATATTAGAGGAAAATGTGCTGCACCTTTCGGATTAGGAACTATTTGTCAGCTGGCGTGTCGTTTCGACATTCAGTTGAATCACACACTGAACCAGACTCACATAGTTTGTAAATCTAAAGGAAATGGAAGTAGGGAAGGTTACTGGGACTGGGGCCAGGGAACAGGAAAAAATGTGAGCAAGAACGCTTACAAACCATATTGCAGTGGTTAGTAAAAACAAGTATATCTGTAAACCATGTATTATTGTTTATGTAGACAAACAAAACATAACCACACGAATAGTTATAGACATAAAAACATAGGAATATATCATCTACAAACTGTTTTGTGACCTCTGTGTTGTATAAATACTGTTTTATTTCATTTGGTGTGTAAGTATTAGTGTTGAGTTTTAAAATCTCTTATCACAGCAGTATCACTGTTTCAAGTCTGTCATGTGACCGCTGTGAGCCCTGCATTCATAAAAAGGTTTGTGCATGCGCCCTTCCCGTCTTGTCACTTTCTCTTCCTCGCTAGTTGAGTTGTATGTATGTCTGACTGTCTATCTACCTATCTACCCACCTACTTACTTACCTATCTATCTGTCATACATATCCATCGATTCATTCATCTATATTTATTTTTGTTTGTCAATGTTAAATTATTGTTTTTATTCAAATCAAATCACTTACACGTTTTAATACAAACAATGACACACAATTTGCAGTGCGGCAGTGTCCGAATCTTACACCACCTGAAAACGGGGCCATCTCCTGCGATGTTTGGCTAGGAGGAAAGTTTTGTCAGATGCAGTGTCAGAAAGGATACGATATTCCTGACAGCAGCCAGTTTGTGGACATGTTTGTTTGTCCGGAAAAGAAGGGGCAGTGGATACCTCACTCAAAAGTCACTGACTGCACAGGTGCATTTATAACATGTATATTTGTAAAATTTATTTTCACAAAAATATTAATTTATGAATATGTAAGAATAAGTACATCAATTTAGTGTTTATTTTTGTGTGTCAAACAAATATTTTACAATAAAAACAGATAAGAAAACAACAACATTGTCATAGATTATTAGTACTGATTAGTTTCAAAATGTATATATATATATATATACCTTCCTATAAACTAGGACACTTACAGTTGATCTAGAGCGTTTGTAACTATTTATATTGTAAAGTATTGTGCAAACTGTTAGATATGACTTCAAGTTAAAGTAATTATGTATATTATTGGTGTAAGCTGACGGAAATATTTTTCAGATATCGACTTTCCGGAGCAAATGAACATGAAATACAAATTCTATTATTATGACGGAGACTGTGGGGAAGAAACCAAGCCAGAAATTAGAAGAAATTTTATCGAGGCATTGCGACATTCTGCTTATGATAGTACGTGTAATGAACATTGCAAGTACGTATACTACACTTGCTGCTATTTCTAAGAATAATGTATTTATTTTATTTATTTGTTTCTTTTTAGTTTGGTTGGTACGTCTTTGTTTAGTTTATTTTTATTTACTTATCTGCTTGTTGTTTCATTTATTTCTTTGTTGATTTTTTTCTTACTTTTTTCTTTCTTATTTGTTTCTTTATTTCATTAATTATTGAATTTATGTGCAATGTTTACTCTTTCTTTCTTTCTTTTTTTTATTATTATTTTTTAATTTATTTATTAGTTGCTGTATTTACTTTCAACAGTGATGTTGATAACGATGTCTATAATGATGGTGCTGTTGTAGTAGCTGTTGATGAAGTATCTGTTAATTTGAGTAACGTTGTTGTTTACAGGTCTGAGAACGTGGAGGTTGTCTGCGGAGATCTTGTGAAGCGAAGCGTTTCGCGAAGACGGCGACGAAGACCAAAATTTATAGTAAGCTTCAAGGTCGTCCTTGACGTCACAAAATCGAACAAGACGGTTTCAGAAACAGTGGATGAACATTCTGCCCAGCTGAACAACATATCTGCCAGTCTGAAGAGAGCTGTGAACCAGTTTGCGCTGAATGTTCAAGGAAAACGTTCTGTGCCTCGGTTAAGAATTTTTTCACCAGTGCCCTCGTGTCGACCTGGAACCTTACGAGGAAAACGTTCCAGACTAGCTTGTGGTTAGTTAATTTTTTTTTTTTTCTCTGTATTGTGAGATCAATAAAAAACACACAAATAAATAAATAAATAAAAAGATTTTGGAATAGGATAAAACAGATGAGGCTAATTCCTTTAATACTGTTTTTAAAGCAGGAGGTAATGATCCTATCACTAGTATTACTGCTACTACAGTCACAGCTACTACCACTGTTAAAATAATTACCATCACAGGTGCTACTGTTACTAATACCAGCACAACTACAGCTAATATTATTTTGACTATTAGTATATTATGCTTCTGCTACTACTACCACCAGTACTATCATTACTATTGTTATTCATTCTACTACTAGTATCAGTAATACAACTACTACTATTGCTATTGCTCTAGTACTATAACCATACACACATATACATTGCTACTGCTTCCGTTAATTCTACTATTATTACTTTACTACTACTGTTGCTCAGTAACTACAACGCACATATATACTGCTACTACTTTTACTACTACAACTACTACTGCTGCTACTAGAGCTGCTGTTGGTAAATAATTACACATAGATATACACACACGTTTGATATCAGCTAAATCATGTAGTTTGAGTCCCTGTGCTGATTATAGATATCTTAACAAATTTATCGTCTCTGTTTTAATCGACAGTCCCGTGTCCACGAGGGACGTTTTACTATGCAGAGCGATCAGACTGTAAAGCGTGTTCACTGGGCGAATACCAGCAACACACTGGCAAACACGTGTGTGAAAGATGTCCACAAGGACAGACAACTCTAACACTGCAGGCTGTCAGTAAATCTGAGTGCATTGGTGAGACTCTCATAGCACAAACCTTGTAATTTAAATAATAATAATAATATAAAATCTCAATTAGAATGTAGGAACAAAATTAAAATGTAAATAGAAAAGTAGGGTAAATAAATAAACAGATAAATAAATAAATAAAACAATTTTTAATAAATCAATTTGTTTGCTACAAGTTTAGTTTCTATTAATATATACTAATTCACAAATATGATACGGAATTTAAGTAAATACCATGAAATATATATATATACATATGTTATCTTGTTCATAGATTACTGTCAAGCTGGATTTTATTCCCCTACTGGTGCTGTTCCATGTACACCGTGTCCTCGAGGTAAATACCAACCTAGCGTCAACAGCAAGCTCTGTATCCAGTGTCCAGCATCAACCACAACGCTCAAAACTGGCAGCGTTCATAAAAGTGACTGTACAGGTGACTGCGGCTATGTATTTATACACGAGCCTTTATTTTTGTTGACTCTGTGTAATAGTTTATTGAAAATGACTGTACACCTCGCTATGTCTGTACTTCCTTATTACAGGTCACTAGTGATTTGTACTATTTGCATTTAAAGTCTTTATACGTCACTCCGTGTATAGATCCACCCCCACAGAGATGTCTGTTCATTCACAGATGTGCTTGCAGAGATAACTGAGTCTAGATACATTCACAGATGTGCTTGCAGAGATAACTGAGTCTAGATACATTCACAGATGTGCTTGCAGAGATAACTGAGTCTAGATACATTCACAGATGTGCTTGCAGAGATAACTGAGTCTAGATACATTCATAGATGTGCTTGCAGAGATAACTGAGTCTAGATACATTCAAACATGTGCTTGCAGAGATAACTGAGTCTAGATACATTCATAGATGTGCTTGCAGAGATAACTGAGTCTAGATACATTCAAAGATGTGCTTGCAGAGATAACTGAGTCTAGGTACATTCATAGATGTGCTTGCAGAGATAACTGAGTCTAGATACATTCAAACATGTGCTTGCAGAGATAACTGAGTCTAGGTACATTCATAGATGTGCTTGCAGAGATAACTGAGTCTAGATACATTCAAACATGTGCTTGCAGAGATAACTGAGTCTAGGTACATTCAAAGACGTCACTTTACAGATGTCTGTTATTTACTATTATGCAGGTGTCTAAATAATCTGCTTAATAACAAATCTATAATTTGTTCCTTCTATAATCTTTTTATAATTCATTCATTTATACTTTTTTCTTCTTTTTCTACTTTTTTAATTTTTAATAATAATAATAATAATAATTATTATTATTATTATTATTATTATTATTATTATTATTATTATTATTATTATTATTAATTTTTATTGTATTTTATTTTATTTTAGTTTTTCTTTATTTGTTTATTTTTTTATTTTTTTTTATTATTATTATTATTATTATATTATTATTATTATCATCATCATCATCATCTTAATCATCATCATTTTTATTATTTTATTGTTTATTTATTTATTTTTTCTTTGCAGTTTATGATGTTATGCTAATGGGACCGATGGATGAGAAATTGATAGCAACAGTCACGTCAGACATACATGACTTTAGCTTTGTTACTTGGATAAAATTAGGATATGGAACAAAGGACGGTGTCAGTTTTATTGTCAATAGTCCATTTTACACGAATGACGTCATCATAAAAATAGCTAACAACATTAAAATTACTCTGAGAAACATGTGAGATTTTCTATTTTGTTATCTACCTTTAACTATAAGAAGAACATTCCTGTTCTCACTATAATCCATATGTCAAAAAGAAGAAGAAATAATACACTAGTAGTAGTAGTAGTAGTAGTAGTAGTAGTAGTAGTAGTAGTAGTAATAATAACAACATTAATAATAATAATGATGATGATGATGATGTTGTTACTTTGTCTCTCTCTCTCTCTCAATATTTATTTAATGTAATGTGATAATAAAGATCTGTATCATGCAGAGAGTCAGTGGTTGTTCCTGTAGAAATGTACGTGGAGAAATGGTATCACATCAGTGTTGTGTATGGTCAGCAGACACTCTCTGTTTATCAAAACGGTAGAGAGGTGTACACAAGAAACACAACATCTTCGCGTGCTTGTGTCATGTGTAGGGGTTCAGTAATGAACGTACTCATGCAGTCTAAATCAGGTATTTATACTTGTCACTCAGGGATAAGTTTTTATTTCTCATTACATATCATACTTATATTTTCCTATTAAATTTCTCTGGAATTCACTCAGATATCAGATGTTTAAGGCTTTGAACCAGTAAAGTCAAATCTAAATAAAGTCTTCAAGTGAAAACAAATATATTTATTTGATGTGATGCTACTACTACTACCACTGCAACTACTACTACTACTAATATTACTACTGCTACTACTACTGCTACTACTACTATTACTACTACTACTACTACTAATATTACTACTGCTACTACTACTGCTACTACTACTACTACTAATATTACTACTGCTACTACTACTGCTACTACTACTATTACTACTACTAATAATAATAATAATAACACCAACAACAATAAGAGCAAAGACAGAAACAATCATCTTCTATTCATTTAACTAGAAATAAATTTTGACTGAATTTCAAGTAAAAGAATTAATAAGTGACATTGTTTTTGTAAAGAAGACGGATTTCTTGCTAAACACTTTTCCGTTATCTACCATGACTTAAAAGATTCCACGACTCATTTTCATATATTATCTCTTTGTCTCACATATTCATGCATACATACATTGAATCATACACATACACAGACACACAGACACACTTATATATTTTTAAACCTTTTTGTTGAAAATGCCATCATAGATTTTTATGTTATCTTTACAGATGTCTTTCTACAAGGAATGCAGGTTTTGCCCAGTGTATTAGGCAGAAAATTGATTTCTAAACTTCAACTCTCATGTGAGAACACATTTTCTCAATCAGCTACATTTGCTTTGTACCATCTCATGGCTGAGAGATCACGACATATAAACGAGCTTATTCCTAGTAGTTGCGGTAAGTTAACATCTTAACTCAGTTTGTTAGTGACAGATGTCATTCTGAGTTCTCAGTGTAAACCATATATAAACGATCAAAAAATACTATAGTGAAATAGTTTCTAATAATAATTATTATTTTATATCTAAGATTTATATTTGTAACTCTTTAATGAATAAAACACATACTTATAGAGAGAGAGAGAGAGAGAGAGAGAGAGAGAGAGAGAGAGAGAGAGAGAGAGAGAGAGAGAGAGAGAGAGAGAGAGAGAGAGAGAGTCTTAATATAATAAAACAATAGTTTGGCTTTCAGGTATTTTTTTCAATCAATCAATAAACGGATGCTAATTTTTATATGTGGGAAATTTCGAATTTAATTATAATAATTGAAAATGTTGTGAGTTTTAAACGTGCTATTTTCAGCTGAAAGCCTACTGAAACTATTCAAGATAAGTATTATAAAATGATAATTATAGAAGTTGTTTAAAAGTTTTAAAAATATCGGTATATATTTTGGAGAATAATAGATCTTCAACTGACTTTTCTGTGATATATCTCATATGTAAATCAAATCTATCATAACCCTTGTCACAAAGGATGTATGTAAACACGCTGTACACTCAAAAGATAATTTCACATGTTTTTGTTTGAGTTTCACACAAATACACATTTAATATTTTATACAGCACCAAGTTCAGAGGCAAACTGTTCATCAGGGAAACATGAAAATAAATGTGGCTGTTCGAATGGATCATGCAGGAAAGGTCAGAGGTCATGTCATCCTGGCATGTGTGTTAACAATGGAACATGTATAGAAAATGAGACATCAGCTACGTGTGTGTGTGAGCCTGGTTTTAGAGGACGTCACTGCCACATTGTAATAGGTAATAAGTGACTATATTAAACTGACTGTAATATATCAACTCAATGACTTATCCACTCAGTAACTCTCTTACTGCAATGCCTATCATAATATTTCTCTGTGATTAATATTCTCAAACTGATGTTTTCATTCAGATCTTATTTGTGAATATTCAGAAATGAGGTATATCTTTAATATCTAGAGAAACTAAAGAAACTCAGATATTTCATTGCAGTAAGCATACACGATGCCTCTGTTATTTTACGTCTGTTCCATCTACACAGTTGTGTATTGATTGTTGACATACATACATACAAACATAAATATATGTCTCCATTACTGTTCATATTAATTACATTCTTTTTTATTGTTATTATTTTTGTTTGTATTTTTAAAATATGGTTTGTTTTGGATTGATATGTATCATTGCTACATTATTACACACAGACAAAAATACATACATACATACATACATACATACATATATACAAACATATATATATAAACATGGACACACACAGAGAGAGAGACACACACATATTATGTTATAAATTCCACTGATTTTGTTTCACGTATACAACAGTAGTTACATGTTGTTGCAGTCAATGGTGGATGGAGTAGATGGTCACAGTGGTCGTACTGCACGGTGACGTGTGGTACAGGGGTGAAGACAAGAAAGCGACTATGTAACAGTCCGTTACCTGATCTGTACGGTAAAAACTGTACTGGAGACGCGATAGAGACAGTCCTGTGTACAGAACCGAAATGTCCGAGTAAGTAAACACTTGTATATTGGTTATGAAAAAAAAAAAAAAAAAAAAAAAAAAAAAAAACAATGGAATATAAAAAAAAAAAAAAAACATTTCATTAGAAAAACAAAATATGCCTCTATTACTGTTCATATTAATTACATTCTTGTTTTGTTGTTATTATTTTTGTTTGCATTTTTAAAATATGGTTTGTTTTGGATTGATATGTATCATTGCTACATTATTACACACAGACAAAAAGAGTGTTCTAATGCATATTTCTTTCTTTCTTCTTCTTCTCCTTCTTTTTTTTTTTTTTAGTTAATGGGGGTTGGAGTGAGTGGTCTGCTTGGTCTCGCTGTAGTAAAACGTGTGGAAACGGCTACAGAGAGAGACAACGTGCATGTAACAACCCAGAGCCTGACCCGGAAGGAGAACAGTGTGATGGAGATGACACTGACTTTGAAATCTGCACTGGCTTCTGTCCAAGTTTGTATCTTTCTGTCTATCTATCCACAGACATGCACACATACATATATATATACACACACACAAAGAGAGACAGACATGTGTGAGACACACATAATAAAATAACTGAAAACAAATCAACGCTTTTTGTTTTTAAATATGTTTTCAGTTGATGGAGGTTGGACTGAATGGTTGCCTTGGCTGCCATGTCCGGTTACTTGTGGCAGAGGGACTCGGGAACGAAGAAGAGTTTGTAACAGACCATTACCAGGTCCAGGTGGCAAAACATGTGATGGTCCTAATACAGAGGTTGGGAAATGCTCGAAAGAAAAATGCCCTGGTAGGTACAAAATATTACATGATAGATTATATCTTATAAACATATTTTACAGGTAACATGAAATAGGTCAGCTAATACTATATTAAGCCGTGTACAGATGACACTCATACACACACAAACTCACAAACGCATACGCACATACTGTATTTCGTATAAAACTTGTATATTTAGAACATTAAAATAACTCATAAAAATATATAAAAGGTCACAGAAAATTGTCTCTGCTTGTCAGATCAACAATATTGTTTTTCTAATCAGGGTGTCAATTTTATTTTAACGTTATTTAATTTGTTTGTTTTTGCTTTGTTTTGTTGTAGTTGTTTTTTGTTGCTTTTTTTGTTTGTTTGTTTTTTTAAAGAAGAAAAAGAAAAAAGAAAACTTATTGGTTTTGTGTATCAGATGTGCTAATAAAAAGATAAAATTTTTTTTGAGATTCTGCATCGGAAACAATAGAAATATATTGTGGTAGTAGAAATATTAATTCTGTGCAGTTAGATCATGATTCTGTACCTCACTAACATTTTGAAAATCTTATATTACAAATTAGCCAGTAACATGACAATAAATTTACAGAGTGCAAGAAATCCGATTTGACCCCAGGACCCGGGGTTTGGCTTTCTTGTAACGAGAGAAATAACAACATTTCCTGTTCTGTGAAATGTCAGCCTGGTCTTGTGTTTCCAGAGGAACCACTGCAGTATACATGCATTGACAGTGTGTGGACCCCAAGTCTCCGAGTAATTCCTTGTACAGGTGAAGCGAACAAGTTTAGATTTTTCAGTTTATGTATGTCACATAGTTATTTACAATGTAGTATTTGAAATGAATATTGTAACAGTTACGTACAAACATGCATATATGCAAGCACACATACATACTTACGTACACATTTATAATCAGGTACAAATGCATATTTTCAGAAGTCACTTCACCAGTAAAAGTTGGATTCAAATACACAGTTGATTACAACATTTCTTCTGATGCTGGTTTATCTGGGTACTTAGAAGAGGTCAGTGACAAACTCGAATCTGTTGGAACAAACATGTCTTGTGTTGTTGTGGGTGACTGTGAGATTGACTCTGTCGAGTCTGCGTGTCTGGACAAAGCTGAACCAGCAGTCTGTACTTTAGAGGAGGATGACGTCCAGGGAAATATTCAGGGTGTCATCACTGTGGTCACGGATGTTTCTCCAGGAAATCTTAGTCTTTACAACATTCATACCCTGAATAATCGTAAGTTTATTTTGCATATTTATTTTGTTCGTTTTTTTTTTTTTTTCACTGGGTTTTTGTTTGTTTGTCATAATGTCGGTAAATAAATAATAAGAGGAATAATAATAATAATAATAATAATAATAATAATAATAATAGTAAGAAGAATAGTATTGATATGTTTGCTCTATAATGAAATAAAATTAATCTGAGTTTCAGATTTCATAAGATAAAGATATATCACTGCGAACATTAAACTAATCAAGACATAGCAGTAAGACCGACCGACAGAGAAACATATAGATAGAAATTAGTGTTGCAGAGATTCAGTGAGACTGAAATTATCAGATCACTGCAAACACACACACACAGAGACACACACACACACACATATTGTTGACCCTTGATTTCAGTAACTAACAGAAGGGAGCAACGGTTTGGGAAATGCAAAAGTCTGGGAAATCGTAAATGTAAACTTTAGTATATATAGCAATTATAGAATAACGTAAGAAACATATAGAGAAAAATAAAAACAATGTAAACAAATTTCAAACAGTAGAATGTAGAGAAAGGTGTACATTAGAAAACCTTGGGCTAGGTTAGTTTAAGTTTGTTAGATTAGGATGGTTATGGGTGCAGTTGTAAATTTTACTCTTACCTTTATGGTAGGTGGATTTTTAGAGGGTTGCGTGATTGTACAGTGGCTCAGAATAATGTAATAGTATTTAACACAGAGGTGGATCTACATGTTTGGGGTCCTGAAGATTGAACTTTTCGGACCCTTCACAAAAGCAGCGAGATTTGACTGACCTCTGTTTTCTTCTCCAATGGGGTTTTTCTATGACTGATCATTATACATGTTTCAAAATTTTAACCAAGGTATCTCAGATTTCGACAAAAAATTTGAAGCAGTATGGAGTACAGTCTGTTTTAGCAACCATCCTGGATTATGGGCCGTGAAGTTAAAGCTTCATTAGTTTCAGTAGTACAGTAGTTCCACTAGAGGTTTTCATGTTAGAAAATGGTAGTAAATTAATATTTTGTGAATTTTGTTCCAGGTTCCTGAAATCCAGAAAGCCGAGGTCATTGAACGTATGTGTGTGTATGTGTGTGTATAATGTATATGTATGTATGTGTGTGTGTGTGTGTATGTGTGTGTGTCTGTATGTGTATGGCTGTACCAATTCGATCTCTGCTCAAAAGTTTCCCTTTCATAATTTCTTGACACTTTAGTAAGCTACTGTTTATTGCAGCATATGCTGATAGTTTGCTGGAAACTTGGAGGCAGTTTCATTCACCGTACACGATAACAAATCAGTCGAGAATTGCCCATTTCATGTTAGAGAGTTTAAAAAGAGAAAATATTAACAACCAATTGCTGAAGATTCTAACAAAGTGGGACATGTTGGGGAAAAGCCATGCTGCTGTTGAGTACAACCACTACGAAGCATTCAGTTTGAAGACTAGCAACACTACTACTGCTTTTCCTACATTCCTTGTTGCCAGGCCACACGCTGTTTGTCCTGCTGGTTCCATTCAAGGAGGCGTTTACTGTAGTAAGTAGATATAAATATATGACAGAAACTGAGACATAATTTCTTTATTTATTAATAGAATACTATTACTGTTATTCAGTATTTAAGTAATTAGCGTATTATAAACATCTTTTCAAATGAGTTAGTTTTTAATTATCATTATACAGTCTTGTAAGTTAGTAAAAAAATATTATACATTATCATTAGTTTCAAAAAGTACTTATTTTACTTTTCTAAGGAAATTATTGATGCTTAGAAATGTAATTGAAATCTTTATATTAGAAATCACTAGTAGTAGAAGTAGGAAAGTAGCAGTAGTAACAAGTTTTAGTAGTAGTACCAGCAGCAGTAGTAGAAGCACTAACAGTACTTGTAGTAGCAGCAAGCAGTAGCAGTAGTATTAGTAGAAATAATTTTAGTTCCTTTCTTTCTTATTTTATTTATTTATTTATTGATTTATTATTTATTTATTGATTTTTGTTAGTTAATTAATTTGATTATATAATTTTTTTAGAAAAACACTGAAAGTAAAGTACAGTTATTTTCTCATAATACAGAGAAATTATTATTGTTGTTGTTTTATTTAGTGAAATGTCCTCCGGGTACGTATTTCGCTGAGTCTGAGTGTAAAATGTGTGAATACGGCTTCTATCAAGAGAAACGTGGAATGATGCAGTGTAACCCTTGCGACGGTTTCAGTTTCACCGATTTCATGAATTCAGTTTTTCCCTCAGAATGTAAAGCAGGTAACTTCTTAATTTAGTTCTTTCAAATGTTTTCACTTGTTTGTTTTATTTCTGGTTGTGCCTGCTAAAGAGGAAGATTTGTGTACTTTTAAATTTAAATTATAACCTATAATAACAGCTTTTGAACAATAATTTAAGAACAAATATATTTAATTTAGAATAAATAAATAAATATATTGTTTATTATCCATTTACATGAACATTTCAGTTTAATAGTAACACATGATATCCTGTTTACTTTAGATTCAACTCAGAGTTCATATATGATTTTCATTATTAATTTTATTTTTATTTTATTATATTTTATTTTTTGCAGACAGAAACCTGAAACATTCTGTAATTATTATTACAGACGAGACTTCTAATATTTACACCATTTACTTAGAAAACACAACTTTGATCAATAAAAATTACAAGAAAAAGATAACAATGGCAGACTATGATGTTGAAAGCCGAGATATTTATTTCATTTCCGAGGAAAACGTTTATATTTCTCGAAGAAATGGAACAGAAGATGTCGTGTTTAAATTTCTTGAAGGTAATTTTTTTGAATATTTACATTAACATCTAGAATAAACAGACTATCTTTAGTTTATTCTTCTTCTTCTCATTATTATCATCATCAGCAGCAGCAGCATAGTAGTAGTATTAATAGTAGTAGAATAGCAGTAATACTAACAGTAACAGTAGAAACAGCAGTAAGTAATAGTAGTAGTAGTAGTAGTAGTATAAGCAGTAGTAGTAATAGTAGTATTGCCTTTCAGTTTATTGCCTGTTTTAACTTTAATTATACTAGGAGACAAAGTGAGTGGATTTTCTGGAGACTTTAACAGAAAATTAATATTCTACATCTTGGAAACAGTCCTTGGAGTTCTGTCAATAAGAGCACAAAATGATAGCTACGTTTCTGAAATACGCACAGATATGGAATATGGAGCAAAACATCTTATTGTGCACTCAAAGAGAAAACGTAAGTCGCTCTACACAAATAACTAATAACGTACGTAATTTTAGCTGGATTATAAGGAATGTAAGTCACTTTATACAAATTATTATCAGCATAAGGTATAAGTCATTTTACAAAAATTATAACAAATGAAAGTCATTTTACACAAATTACTACGAACCTAGATCACTTTACACAAATGTCTGCAAAAGTAAATGAACTGACACAAATTGCAATAAAGGTAAGGCACTTTACTCTTCAGCACAGAGAAAGTAAATTATTATAAACAAATTACGGGAAACATAAATTGTTTCACACGAGTAACTGAAAAATGTTACTTTTATACAAATCACTGGAAACATAAATTTTACATAAATTATTTCAAACTGCAATGTTTTCACTTGTTTTCTTCAACTTCCTTTTAAAGTTTTGTTGAATGCACATAATTAATATCTCCTTGTAATCATTGTCTATAATATTTCTAATGTGTCACTAACATTATTATTTTATTATTATTCTCATTATTATTTGTTGTTGTTGTTGTGAGTTTCATTTTTATGTTCCTTTTTCCTTTTCTTGTTGTCGTTGTTTTTTATTATTGTTACTTAAAATTATTTAATTATTTTCTATTAACTGTTATTTATCACTGCTTGTTTTCTACACGTGACATCTATAGATGTCTGTTCTGGGTGGAAGGAAGTAACATTGTCACATCACTGTATGATGGGACACTGAGAAACGTCATCTATAAAGACAAATCTTTGGTTCAAGGAATCATTCTGAATCCATCAGGTATGCGAATAAACATTATATGATCATTTATTATCATTACCATCAGCATCATAGTCATCTCTAAATTCATTATCATCATCACTAGTATTTAGCATCTCTCTCTCTCTCTCTCTCTCTCTCTCTCTCTCTCTCTCTCTCTCTCTCTCTCTCTCTCTCTCTCTCTCTCTCTCTCTCTCTCTCTCCACACAAATATTTATATAAGCACATTTATGATTTACACATTTTTGTTTTATAATTATAGACAACAAGTTATACTGGGTGAGTAGCATGACAGTACAAAGTATTAACGTGGATGGAAGTGGCCATGTCTCTCACATCAAGATAAAAAGTCCAATGATTGGCTTGACCCAGCACTATTTCTTCTTCATCGATAGTCATGGAGGGTAATGCCAATTCTTGTGTGTGTGCGTGTGCGTATGTGTGTGTGTGTGTGTGCACGTATGTTTTTTATATATGTTTGTATATATATGTATGGTATAGTTGTGTATGGGTGTATATAGATAGATAGATAGATAGATAGACAGACAGATAGATAGATAGATAGATAGATAGATAGATAGATAGATAGATAGATAGATAGATAGATAGATAGACAGATTTAGATAGAAAGATCGTGTGTGTGTGTGTGTGTGTGTGTGTGTGTGTGAGTGTTTAATGAATGTATATCCTCTAATGATAACCACTCACATAATTTCAGACTTGTTCGAGTGAACAAAGATGGACGTGGTCAAAGTAAAATAATCAATGTAGGAGCACAGTTTGGTTTGATGAAGATGTATAACAAATCACAGATTATAACAGGTTCTTGCTAGTTAATACTTAATTTCCGAGAGCGGGTTAACTGTCCACTCCTTTGATGTCTCATTTCAAAACAGCACCATAAACTAACCATAAACTAATCATTAACTGAAATTTACATCACTTCATTATTCTACTTTTTAAACTTTTTGTAGATGGCTTATTTTATTTTTTGTTTCTTTTATTTTTCGATTTTTTCGTGTGTCTTTTTAACGCACAAAATGACTGACGTTATTATGAGAAACTTTGGCAATGACTATTAATAAAAAATAAATAAAAATAAATATATATTAAAAAATAAATAATTATTTGTGTGACTTGCAGTTTGTTACTGTTGACAGATACTTCAGTCTGCAGTACAAACAACGGCGGTTGTAGTTACATCTGTCTTCCACTACCGTCGATGAAACGTCAATGTGTATGTCCAACTCGTCACCTTCTACAGCGCAACAATGTCACCTGTCGTCAAGGTAACTACTGAAGTTATTGTTGTTGTAGTTATTTTGATAATTATTGTTCTTGTTGTTGTGTTGTTGTTGTTAAGATTTTATTATACTGTTATTGGTGTTAAAATAATGGTGATGATTATAGTTAAATTATCAACAAATTGGCTATATATATCCAACAGCTTCCAAAGCAGTACGGAATGTATTTTTCACACGATAATCAAAATGTAAATGCATGAAAAAAAATGTGTTAACCTGTATACTCGGACACTAAACTTTTCTAAAAATGATATCAACAAGAATTTAATAAAACAGTACACTTACAATCTCAATCATACTAATAATCATTAAAATTTGTATATGTGTGTGTGCGTCTGTATCAATCTGTCTAGATAGATAGATAGATAGGTAGATAGACACAGTGACAGACAAATAATATTTACATAAAAGCAAATTAATTCTATTTACAGAAATGTCAGAAAGCTACATGACGCCTGTCACTGAGAAACTGATTTACCCCAAGTTTAATCTTGGCTACCAGAATTCTCTGACATTTGCTGTTAAAGCATGTGCCTCGGCTAGACTATATCTCTGTGAGAACACAAGTAACAGGTACGAAATACGTCTTGGAGAGCAGCCAGGTAATGTCACGTCCATCCACAAGTGTCGGCAAAGCTGGAAGCTGTGTGTGCGTCTCAGAGAGACAACTGAGATGTTTTTGAGCTGCACAGAATTTCTCACTTTCAGGGTGGAGTGGGGAACAAAAGATGGATTCATACTGAGTACTCGCAATGGAAGTAATTTTAGGACGATTATATCAGCCAAAGATAAGAATCCTCTAAATGTAAAGTTCATTGCTATAGCAACAGGAAGGATGATTACTGGGGAGTGGAAGATCTAGATATCAGTATTATCATTCGTGAGACAGAGGGGAGAACAACAGAAGAAAAAACAGGAAGGGTGGAGAGTGATAGCCACAGGTGAGGTAATGAATGATAAACTGACATATATATATATGTATAGATACCACGCAAATAAATACTGAAACAAAAATATATCACAAGAAAGAACAGGAATGGAAATGATTCACTTGAAACAGAATGAATTAAATCATTTATATTTAAAACTTCAAATAAATAAAAAAATTGACTTTCAGCACAAAGATTTCTTACTATAAAAGCATACAAAGAATTTTAATAAATTAGTAATACTTCTTCTGACTTTTTAATTTTATTTTAATACATAAAATGAATACTTAACTTCGTATAAATCTCTAAACTGATGGATGGTTTCAGTGGTGATACAGATTTGAAGACAAAAGAATTTTCGTCAACGTAAAACAAATCAGCATTCAGTAACACTTTACTCTGAGGATGGGGAATACTTCTGGAATACAGCAAACTATGAATGTTTAACAACAACTAAAATCCTACCTCGCTCACCTTCACTGCCTTAATTGAGACGAAATAATTTCTAATTTTTCACTGTTCACTGGATGCAGATGAAATAATTTCTAATCATTGTTCATTGGATATTGTTTATCTCATGAACTATGAGTTACATATAAACATGTCTTTAAGTTTATATAATTGAATTATTTACTGAGTTTTCAACCTGTGTGTAAGTATATCAGAGAGGGAGAAAAAGTAAAACAAACATTGAGACAAAACATATTCAACCCATACATTTCTACTCTCCAGCTAAAATGAAATCATACTCTTGCACATTCACGCACACTCGCACAAAAACGTATATACACACGCAAAGACGTTCAAACATCAGTGGTTATTGGTGCATATATTATAATTTATAATTGTCTATATAAGAAAGGAACAAAGAAACAACTTAAAAACAATTTAAAAATATATAAATGAATGAATAATCAAAGAAACAATCAAATAAATAAATAAACTATATCACCAAATAAATATACACAGAAATGTAGAATTCATCTTTCAGTCAAAAGAAAGATGAAATCGATGTTAAATATTAAATATATATTAAAATATCAGAAAACAGAAGACTCACTTTCTGAAAAGCAAATTCAAAGCAGAATTAGTTTGCCTATTTTGATTTCATCTAATCGTTACATTATTACTAGGTTTACACAGCCTACAATAACTTTATTTGAAAAGACAGTTCTATTCAGCTGTTCCAGTTAAAGGTATGGGGGGTGTAAGTTGTATCTATGTATGTAATGTATCAGTGTGTGTGTGTGTGTGCGCGCGTGCGCACGTGTGTGTGTATAGTTAAATGTTTATGCTTACAAAATGGTGGTGAATGTCGAAAACTGCCAGTCAGGTAAGATCTCAAAGCTGGGTTACCAGAAAGTATGCAACATGAAACACAAAAATATTATGTGCTGTTTTCACTGACATCACAGTTCATTTTACACTGACTACGTACACTCAGTATGGTACACTTAATGACTGAAACTTAGAAACATAGACAGATGGAGACAAATACAAATAGACATACTGAAGGGATGGGTGGATAGAAACAGAGAGAGATAGACATACAGACAGTTAGATAGATAGAGAGATAGACAGACATGCAGACATTGAATAGATAGATAGATTATATAATTAGGTGCCATCCACATAAACGTAATAATAATAATAATAATAAATAAATAAATAAATAAATAATAGAATTAGTAAGATATTTTTAAAATAATATTATCAAATAATAATACTGAGAAGGTATCTGCACAAACTGTATGGAACTGACTTCAAGAAGGTGGTTTACGGGTACGAATGTTCTGGGATGGAACGTGGGAAAGTGGGGGTGAGAATGGTTCAGTGACGAGTCACGTTTCCTTCGACAGCGACCTGATGGACATACAAGAGTTTACAAACACCGCAATGGACATTTTGACAACAGCTACGTTATCAAGGCGACAGATTCAGTGAAAGGAGTGTTATGATGTTGGGGAGACAGAAGTAGACCTGTGTTCACACAAGGCAGCCTGACAGCTGTATGCTACAGGGAAGAAATTATCTGCCTTTCCATTTTGGATCGACAAAGAGAAATCTTTCGGCGAGACAGTACCAGGCTGCAGACATCACACATAACTGTGGGTTTCCTACAGAATGCAAAGATTAATGTTCTGCCAAGGCCATTAACATCGCTTAAAGTCAACCCCACTGAACATGAGTGTGACAAAGTGGACAGATTTGTACCAGGACCTCAGACGTTTCCTCAACTCTTTTATGCACTGCAGGAAGAATGGGCTAGGACTCCACGTGCACAGGTTCAGACTCATTCATTCCAAGGAGATGTCGTGCAGTGATTGCTATTGCTGGTGACCATACAAGGTACTGAGTTCAGCACACTCTTGTGACACTGTTTGTCAGTCCAAACTAATATTACAGTTTTACGATTATAAATATTATATAAATACAAAATTATACAAATAGGTAATCATTATTAATACTAAGTACTGTATACTCAGCTCTTCTAAATTGACGACGAACGACGGCATCAGTACTACATAACCTCAAGTAATGTGATAGGATTACCTAAGGTAAAAGTGACTATAAAACCTAACGTGGAATCTTCTTGACGCCCCATGCAGACTGTGAGGCCCTAAACTTTAGTTTGTTTAGCTTCTACCTAAATCCGTCACTGATTATACATATTTCCTAGTAATATATATTTCCTGTAACACACACACACACACACACACACACACACACACACACACACACACACACACACACACACAACGTTATTCCTGTAAAGAAATACAGAAGAGAGAAATATAAAAAATAAGTAAATAAATAAATACAATGAAATAGATGATAAAATCATTAATAAATGAAATAAAATAAAATAAAATAAAATAACGTAAATTTTGCTCTTATAAATAATTATACGTTTCATAGAAATATAAACATGAACATAAAATTATATTAATCATATTAATTCTTTAATAACAATATCAAGTAGAAATATAAGTAAAATATATATCACCAAATCAATTACTTAAACTTTAAAAATGGCGATTCATAGATTCGATTCATGTCACTTGTGGGTGTTAAACCTGATTTACGAGCTCATTAGTGTGACGTCACGACACCCAGCAACGAATAAACAACATGGCGGAAGAAAGTGCCCCTTTTTATCGATGTTATCTTTAACAAGATTAACGAGATTCGAGTATTCGCTGTGTAAACTGACATGCACTAAACAAGACATGGATTACTAGTTATCTTTCAGTATTGTTATTAAAAATGCAGAAGTGTTGTAAATAAAATAACAGATTTAGTTGTCAGAGCGGTCACGTCTAAAACACGGTTTTGTAAGTTGGAGTTAGGGTGACACGTAAATTAGCATGGCTGGTGTGGGTGCCTTGAATCTCTCGCTTCTCAGTCGCGGAATTGGCGAAGTACAGACAAACGGACATGAAAAGGTGGAAGTGTTTTTGGAACCTGAGGTAATATTTGATTTATCAGAATCGTCAGTTGTTAATAACAATAAGCTTTTGGACATCATAAATTTTTTATATTTTTTTTATATTTGTAATTGTTCGTAATGTAAATGAGCCAGATTTTGTTACTTAAACAACAGCAGCACTTCTAATATATCAAATTAGATTTGCATATTTTGGAACACACATGCATTAACACATATATACATACACATAGCTCTTCTCTCTCTCTCTCTCTCTCTCTCTCTCTCTCTCTCTATATATATATATATATATATATATATATATATATATATATATATACCTATCTATAGCTATCCATCTTACATATTAACAGACTGTAGCCAGTAACAGACTGTAGTCCATCCTGTCCCACCATCATAATGTCAGATATGTAAATTGTACAGTGCATTAAGAAAAAAGAAAAACAGAAATTTTAGAAATACAAATTCAAAATTATATTATGATATTTGACAAATTAACACTTCTACATATATTCCTGGATATTTCATATTGGTTTTTATATTAAACATATTTAATATAGGTCAAAAAAGTCTTTATTTTTTAAAATAACAAAATGATAACGCCTGTAATAAACAAATAACTACCTGGGGAAAAATGTACATATGCAAACAAAGCACATACACACATAGATAAACACATACTCGTATACACACACACAAAAAGTTCATATACAAATACATATTTTTATAAAACTATTTAAATCCACATTGACTTGTTTTATCCTTTATAAAGACTCAAATAACCAATAATATTTTATATTCTCCATCTGTTAAGAAGTGTAATCTGTTAAAAGACAGCGATTTCTTTTACTAACAATCCTGATACACTATCTGTTACTGATTTCATTTATCATGGAGAACACTACTGACAAATTCTTTCTATAGTGACAACTGTAGATAGTTGTGATAGGTGGTTGTTATAGCAACATACTCAGTGGTTATCAAGTAATTTATCTAGTCTCCTAATATCTGAATTTAAATATTAACAAATATTTGTTTATCTCAGGTCATTTGTTTTATATTATTTGTGGGAACAAGCTGCAAGTTTTCTGTTTGACTCTTAATCAGTTTATTCTGTAAAACAAAGTAATAGTGCTGTGTATTAATCATGATAATGATAAAATTAGAATGTGATGAAGAAAATACTGTATACATCATACAGAAATTCCTCTTTGTATGTTAATATTTCATCATCATAATCATTATCATTCATATGCAGCATTAATATTACTACATTGGTAAAATATACTACATCCTTACACAAACACACACACACACACACACTCAAACACATCAACATCTACATCAATCTATTTATCAGATATGCCTATGTTTTAACAACATATTATGTAAAACAGATCTAAACAGTACATTATGATTGCACAGCAGTATGGATCTGCTTTCTTTATTTCACTTTACACAGTAAGTAAATGTTGATACTCAGAGAAATTTATTTTAAAAAGTCAGAAAATGCACATACAAACACATAAAATGAAGAAAACACAAACACACACACAAACACAAACACACACACAAACACACACACAAACACAAGCACATATAAACATAAATACACACACACACACACACACACACATTATATATACATAAACAACAGACACATCATAAACACACTCAAAAAGCTATATACAAACAATACTGTTGTGGTAAAAACAAAATAACTTGCATGTCAGACAGACATTACCTAGACAAATGCTGTTAATGTTTATTCACACTGGCTAATAAATTATTTATGTTCTTTCTCATGTGGAATTCTCAGGGGTGCATATAAATCTGTATCAGACACAAAAGGTAAAACAAGGTGTTTATCATTCTGATTATATAATTACTCAAGTGTTAATAATTAATTCTGTTTTTGACATGTAATTAAAACACAGTAAACTGTTTAACAACTCAGCACTGTGTAATATTAACACTTATTAGATGTCTGGGTTTTTAATGTTTGATAACAGTAGACAGGAAATATGTTTTTATCACTTGGTGAGTTATTCTCATCAGTAGCAGCAGCATATCTTGTGTGTACACCTTTTCATAAACAGAAAGCTCATACCTCAGAAATTTTGATAAACTTAAAAAAATGTGTTTAATACAAAATGTAGAAGTGCTAATTTGTCAAATATCATGTTAACTTATTTCAGTCTGCATTTCTAAGATCTCTGTGTTTATTTTTTCTGAAATGCACTTTACATGTTGTACACATGGTTTTATAAAAATGGTGCAGGATGGACTTCAGTGTGCTACTAGCTGATGTCTGCAGTTTAATCTACTAGCTGTAATACATCCTCTGAAATCCTGACTTGTATATGTATATAATCCAGATGTATGATGACAACTATGTATATAGATAGATAGATAGATAGATAGATAGATAGATAGATAGATAGATAGATAGAGAGATAGATAGAGAGACAGACAGACAGACAGACAGACAGACAGACAGACAGAAAGACAGACAGAGAAAGAGACAGGTAAGTGTGAGTATGTGTCTTTGTTTCTTTGCAAATTGATATAAACAACAAGTTTATATAAACCATGGTTTATAATTAAAATTGTTTACATTTCAGGATTACTACAACTTTGTCAACTCAGACAGATATTATCTTCCACCAATCAAAACCAACTTCTCATTTGGTCATGGCAGCTCCAGCCTATCAACACGAGGCTCTCGTGAGTTCAATGAAATTCATCTCCCCAAGACTTTCACCACACGAAAAGGAGCCTTGCTGCTGTTCTCCGAGGACCTTGCACTGCGAGACAAGGAGAGAGAAGCGACACACAAAAATGCAGAGACTTTGTCCATTCACACTGTCGAAGATCTGGCGAGATCCATCTTGTCTTATGGAAGTCATGTGAGTCAGTTTGTCAAAATTCTGTGTGTTCTTTGAAAGTGGCTCAGGATTTGTTTGTTTATTTATTTATTTTTATTGTTTATTTATTTATTTATTTTGTTTTTGTTTGTTTGTTTGTTTGTATGTTGTTTGTTAATCTAGGTTGGAAATTTTAGATTTATATACTACATTTAGAAAAATAATAAATGTTTTTCACAACACAGTCCCAAACTTCAGCTACTACTACTACTACTACTACTACTGTTATTATTTTTGTTGTAATTAATATTATTGTTTATTATTATTATCATCATTATTATTATTATTATTATTATTATTATTATTATTATTATCATTATTATTATTATTATTATTATCATTATTATTATTTTTATTATTATTATTATTATTATTATTATTATTATTGTTATTACTATTACTGTTGTTACCATGGTAACAGGAGAGGCAGACAGACAGTGCCAGTGTGTACATGAAGTTTCTACATCAGAAGAGAGAGATGAAGAGGCAGATCAGACCGGGATTTTCTGCGAAGCGTTACCTAGCAACATGGACCAGAACCTGGGATGACAGTGTGTTGGAGACTGTCATTAGTAAAGGTGAAATTCAGTCTGTTTTTCAGTCTGTGTGTCTGTCTGCCCATCATTTTGTACATTTGTGTAATCAGTAATAACTTGTCTTAATTAACAGTGTTAGTTATATAGCCAGTAAATCAAATAACTGTTTTCTTCATCGATACATTTTCATCTGTCTGTCCATCTGTCAATCTTTTAATCATCCATCCATAGCATAGCAGGCACTGTGTGCTGATCAGAATGAATATGTCACAGAATAAAAACATGAACTTCTTTCTCTTATACAGCATTACAGCAAGAATAATAATTATTATTAAAATGAGTTACCATCATTAAACTTCCATCCAATGATCCAGCCATCCAGCATCACCATCCATTGATCCATCTACCATATACCATCCATCAGTCCATCCATCAATTATTCATTTATTCATTCATGGACTATCACAGAATCCAGTCATCAGTCTTTCATTTTTTTTTTACAATATTTCTGTTATTAGATTCAATTTAGTTTCTATCATGTTGTTGTTGTTATTCAGGATACATCACTGAGAGGTCGTTATTTCACTACAACCTCGTCATCCCACACCTGCGTCGACGTCTGATAGCAGAGGACCTGTCCCACTATCCCGCCCCATACAGACTGATGCGCAGTATGTTGTTGTACCCTGGCAGTCTGTCTGGGTACACATTTTACAGAGCTGTCACAGAAACAGAGGACCTGTGTGAGTTTTATAACATAATTATTAATAATTCTTCTTCTTCTTCTTCTTCTTCTTCTTCTTCTTCTTCTTCTTATTATTATTTTATTATTATTATTATTATTATTATTGTTTACTATTATTATGATTATTATTATTATTTTCTATTACTATTATTATTTTATTATTATTACTATTGTTATTATTGTTTTCTTATTATTATTATCATTATTATTACTACTGCTACTACTACTACTACTACTACTACTACTACTACTACTACTACTACTGTTATTTATGCTGTATATGCTGCTGGTACCATGATCATCACTATTATATATGAAAAAAAGAAAAAGAAAAGAAAGAAAAATATTGTTTATGCAAGGAACTGAGTAGTACTGTATCATGAAATAGGTTGTGTTCAAGAATGCAGTGGCATTTGATGAATGACAGGCCATAATGTTAATGCATCCATTTAGTTAATTCCCATCCCAACCAGTGTCTCATGATTGTCAAAGTCTGTGGTTAGTGCTGTCCTGATTTTAAATAAAATATAAAAATAAATGTTTTTACTGTAAGACAATAAAACAATATATTATTATTATTATTAAAAAAAAGTTTATTTTGATTAAAATTTCAGTTGAAGAGAAGCAGGAGAGAGCAGCTGCGAGGAGGGTGAAGGCATCGTCGACAATCCGAGTGATAAAGACACAGCAAGACGGGCTGCAGAAAGAAGTGAGCTACGCAAGTCTGGACAGGACGTCGCAGGAAGAGGTCATCACTGACCTGCTCGTTAAGAGTGCTGTCCATTTCGCTCTGAAAAAACAACAGGTGAGTTAATTATCTGTGAAACAGGTAAATTAATTATAACTGAAAAAAAATGAAAAATGAAAAAAATGAAAAAATAACAAATCAACACACCGAGAGATAGGATAGGTAAACTGATTATCTCTGAATTAGGTAAAGTAATTAAAACTGAAAAGAAAAAAAACCTCAAAACCAGCACCCTAAGGGAAGACAATAGAAGATAAACATCTATGAATCAGGTAAACTAACTATAACTGAAAACAAAACAAAAACAGAAAACTATAGGTGAATTAATTATATCAAAAATAAAATAAAATAACAGGTGAATTAAATTATGTCTAAAAAAAATGGACTTGGAGATTACTAAAATATTACTATCTGAAAAAATATATAACCTATTTTTATTTTGTTTTAACCTTTTGTTTATCTTGGTCTTTATTTGTTTGTTCAACTCTGTTTATACATTATGTAAGGATATGCAATATTTATTAAATCATTCATTCACTTATTACAAACCTTAACTTGAATAAAAATTTGACTGTTTGTTTGTTGTTTTTTGCTTAATGTAGGAGTACGTGGAGGAGACAATGAAGGAGATTGACGACAGTCGCCGGGTGGGGTCAGCTGAGATACGTAAAATATCTGCACACACACCCCTGTCCCTGACTTCAACATGAAAGAAGCCGTGGAGGTGAGTTTTATAACAGTGTGTGTACAGTAAACATCAAATACATAAGCCATAACCACTCAAAATAACTTTCTGTTGATATGCAATGCAAGGGAGGTGCTGGTAACAAGCATGGGAGGGATGCATGTATGAGATGTTTTGTTCTTCAGTGCAGAAAGAAAACTGATAAAATAAAATTCTAAGAAAGAAGGCATAAATCTTACAGTAAATGAATATAACAAATAACACACAATACATAAATAAATAAATAGATGGAGAGACAAAAGACAGGGATATATATATATATATATACATACATGTACACACATTCACATATATAGATAGATAGATGAAGATTTTTATTTAGATACACATAAATTAGTAGCGAAACCCTCAACAGAGTAAAAAACATGTATCAATGCAGAGGGCAACAATTTGAGCATTTGTTATACATTACATACAAATTTTATTCATATGTATCTAAATAAAATCTTCATACATACATACATGGGACATACATACAGGTAGTTAGGGGTGTTGTCAACAGATAGTAAGAAATACAGCTTGATGAAAAAATGTCATGCACAAATATATTCAGACATTATTTAGAGACAGAGTTTATGTCATCCTTCCTCCTCTTCTATGTTTTGGACTGGTCCTTGCTAAATAGAGACAATGAGCTGCTGTAAGAGGGTTAACTATGACAAAGAAGATCAGACTGATTTAGAATTATCTCCCATTAGCTGACAGGGGTGTGTTTGATTGATTACTCAGTAAATGTTATGTAACATTTGTTTGTACCACTGATATTGTTATCCAATAACAAATATGTGTGTGGGTGTATTCGTTGCTGCTTTGAAAATGTATATGTGCATCTCTTGTGTGTGAGGGGGGTATGTGTGAGAGAGAAAGAGACAGATATATATATATATATATACAGAGAGAGAGAGAGGATGTTTCTGGGAGTTTAAATTAAATTAAACTGTTGACTAGAGATAAAAAGTATAAGATATAAAGTTAAATATATACATTCACAAAAATATACATGATCAGAATTAGAATTAACATGTATTCACAAATATAAGACAGATATAAAATTATATATGTGTTTGTTTGTATTTGTGTTTTAATATACATATAAAATACAATGCTTAAATACCCCAGATATCCCTTTAACGGGTATTACAGCATTATAAAATACCTGTAACACCTGACAATATTGTGTGAGACTTATTACCTGTATATACCTTACAGCACAACTTCAATGATATCAGTATGAATCATATTACCTATCTATATTTTATATCACAATCCTGCTGATGTATATATATATATATATATTTATTTATTTATTTATTTATTCTTTAACGTGTGTGTGTGTGATAAAATGAAAGAATATCTGTTATTAATAATATGTGTTGTGCTAATAATAAAACATGAACAAGTACAATCACACTCAGTCCAAATCTCATTATCTATACATAGCATAGACTTCTCTTTTGTCATGTTACCATGGATACGTCATTGTGATAGACAGCCATTACACATTTACACCATTCCTGAGATAACTGTGTTATGTCACCTAGGTTACATAATTGTAGTAACACTGAGTTATTCAAAGTGTGAAAAGTGACAACAGATGTTTGATAGCTCTAATATTACACTCATGTTTTGGGGTTTCTCTCTCTTTCACTCGTTCATTCTCTCTCTCTCTATGTGTGTGTCTATGTATGTATGTATGTATGTGTGTGTGTGTGTGTGTGTGTGTGTGTGTGTATGTATGTATGTATGTATGTTTGTGTGTGTGCATGTTGTATTATATTTCTATATTTCTCATTTTTCTTCAAGTTACTTCAGTCTTTCTTTTATTCTTTCACACTATCCTTCCCTCTCTCTCAGCCTGTCTTTCTGTATGAGCCAGTTTGAATCAATGTAATAATAATATAATATATTAATAATGAGCCAGAGTAATGTTAACTGACAACCTGATAACAAAGTGTGTGAAATATCTGCACTGACTGAACTTACTAGAGAAACAAAGCAAGTTACACAAAGAGTCCTGTCTCAGTATTGATCTGCTGACCTTTTAGTTCTCAAACTAACATCTATTTCACATCAGTCATAGTTATTAATAATGTTTAAATTATAAACTAACTATTGTAAACATTATTCTTTCTTTCTTTTCTTCTTCTTGCTTCAGTGTTTTTCTTTTGTCCTTTTTTCTTTCACTTTTCATTCCCTTTTCTTTCCTTCTTTTATTACATTATTTCTGTCTTTCCTTTCTTTTTAATTTTATCCACATTATGTCTGCTGGCTGTTATAAAGTTATTTCATTTTACTGAATTTTCACTTTCATGTTTTTCATGTTCATTATAAAGTAATCCCATCTCTTTCAAGTTCAGTAATTCTTTAATAATCCTTCTACAATGCTGTAATCCTGTAATCCTGTCACAACCCAGGTTGCCAAGGTGATGAAAACAAGTGAAAAAGATAAATAAAAATCAAAATAGTAATAGATATCACAGCAGACTTGAATTGATTTTGTGATAAAGTGATTATTTCTCTTTTCTGTTTCCTTTGAAATCCAGAACATCTACTCCCTCATGTACATGCATGTATGCACAACATGCACACAAACACATGCATGGAATAATAACACACATACTGAATTACGGATGTACATAAATATAAACACAGACATTAAAATAACTATTTATAATAACTTGTGGTAAAAAACAACAATAAAAAAATCATGAGTGCCAGACTGAACTATGTAATATGAAAGACGTCAATAAAAATCAATAATATTCAGCATTTCACTATATAATATCAAAGACAACAATAGTTTAGAAAAGAAACAAGTTTCAAAAGTAAACTAACGACATTGTAAAGAATACTGGGTTTATTCACCTAGAGACAGCTCAGACTTATTGAATATCACACCTATACAACTGACATTAAATGTAAATTTTTCTACAAAACAAATTTCACTTTTATTTTCACTGTTAGTTTCAGCTGAGATAAAAATGTCAATAAAAAGCCTGCAGTGTGTAATTTCTCAAATGTGTTTATAGTCAAAGCAGTGCTGCATTGATTGACAAAACAGATTATTCCTCAATAGTTTCTTTCTTTCAAATGTTTTATCATTCACAGTTGTTTGGAAAGCTGTAATTGACTGGGAAATAATTTCGGACAACAAGCAAGTTCAGTTTATGAAGTTTTTCTCAAACAGTGCAGATGTCTGTTCGTTTGCTAATATTTGCACTGTCATTGGCGTTTCTGATTTTATGAAGTAACCAAAAGTGGTTGCATAGAAAATACTACCAATGTTTTGACAAATTATTACACAAGATTGGTTATGTAAAAAGTAGTATTTGTAGTTTTTTAACTGCAGATGAAAATGGTGATACAGTTTCTGGATATTTTGTCATGGAATTTACCTTGGAAAATATAAAATTCAGATTCTCAGAATTTATTTCAGAAAATAGCATTTTCAACTCCTTGGAATTTATTTTTAAAAACTACACTTATCAATTCTTGGAAACAGTGCTGAGTGATTTCTGAGGATGACTTTATGTGAGCCTGATTAAAGGATAACAATCTGACATGATCAAGACTGAGGAAGGATATTTTCCTGGATTGCAAGTTTCTTTTATATTTTAGTTCATACAGCGAATAACAGAGAAATTTATTTTGAAAGTTAAAATTATCTTGAAAGATACAAAATATATATATTTTTTTAAATAATATTTTTTCTCAGTGCAATCATTTTTGAGATTTTTGTAAAAGATTAAAACAGTTTAGAAAGTAATTAAAAGAAAAGTTAAACATTCTACAAAATGTATTAGTTATAAAATCTTACATCATTAAAATACAAAACAAACATTATCATTAGTAAAAGCTAATAATTAACTTTAGAAAATACCACTCTGTTCTCTATTATAATTATTATTTTGTATCATGTAACACACTGCTATCTCTACATCATCTTTATTATAATTAGAGTTATGTAACATATATTGCTGTCTACATACAATATTCTGTATTATAAACTGACTGTCTAATCATATTATAAATACAGTTATGTGAGATACAACTATCTAAAAACAGATATTTAAAATTATAATGTTATATATTTCACACTGACAGTTTGATGATTTGTTTTCAGTTTATGTACTGATTTCTGACAAATCTGTTTTTATTATCATTATTATTATTCTTTCATTATTATTCTCCACAGTGTTTTGTAAACATAGATACCATATCATAGGTTATGCCTAGAATTAATGAGTAATTATTTTGGGTTTTTTTTCATAGTTAATTTTAGGTTTTATTTTGAGAACTTGAGCAGAATTTTTATCAAACAAGACTTTTGAAGTTTATTACAGGCTGGAATTTAGACTTAAAAAATATTAAATGATTTGGAATTTTTTCAACAGAGCTTGTGTTTCTGCAATGAAATTGTTCCAAAACAGCATCTGTGTTTTTATATCTCTTTGGAAACCAGTATAAAAACAGTTTACATTTTATGTTTGTTTCATCAGGAGAGTAAATTGTAACTGTTTTTCAAGACATGCTATGATTTTGTGTGTTAATCAAGATCATAATTTTCTGATTGTTATAAACAGGAAAATACTTTTGGTGTCCTTGTCATGATTATTTTTAAAGAATTCTAAGAAGGAACAATATTTTTCATGGATTTTTAAATATTTTTTGTGCTCTGTTTTCATCATACTGATCAGCATGATTAAACACATTAGTTATCTGGTGAACAGAATCAATTGTGTACATTACCTTTTGTAGTTCTATTTCAATGGAAACTGAAATATTTTAGTTGCTGCAAAGTCTCGTAATCATGGTTTTGTCCTATGAACTACCTCCACTGAAGGTGGTAAAGATACCCAGTGTTTTTAATAAATCGTACTCAAAGAAAGTACCTCAGTCTCACTGCCACCGGTTACGACCCAGGCTAGTTGACAGGTTGCGTCTGCGTAGGCTGGGGTCAGGGCTGGTGGCTCCAGTTCTTGTGGACAGTGCCATTTTGACAGATCTGCTGGTAATTCATTCAAATTTTAATTAGTGAAAACGTTGTTTACTCACTTCACAGTTTCATTTTTGTTAAAGATCTGGAATAAATCATGATGTTATTTATTGTTTTATTTTACTTTATAAATTTTTTTAGAATTCTATCTATATATCTGTTTGTATCTCTGTCTCTGTCTATCTGTCCATCTGTATATCATTATTATTTTGTTTGTATTTCTTTTTTCCTTTTTAATTGCTGTTATTATCATTAATAATTGCCTGTAACTGAAAAAAATGTCAAAATGATTTTCATAACTTTAAAATTCACCACACATTCAAAAAGAACTTTTGTGTTCTTTATTACATTGATGGTTTTAATGCTTTTTCATATTTTTATTTTTGTCTTTTTATTTTATTTTCAATTTTTAATTTTAATTTTATATACATGTGCATTTATGATTTTCCTTTTTTTCTTTTATATACTTTTATTTTTTTCTTTATTTACTTTTTATTTTTTCATTAATTTTTATATTTATCTATTGTATTTTATTTTATTTTATTTCACTTTGTTTTTTTTTTTTTTGTTTTTGTTTTTTTTGTTAATTTTTATATTTATTTTATCATTATTTATTTTCAGTCACTGTTGGATTCACATCGCAGTGGGACATCGGCGCTGGATGCAGATTTTCCGGAAGTTGAGAACACATCTCACAGTTCTGACTATGGTGGATCATTCAAAGGCTGCACAATCCCAAAACATGAAAAAACGCGACACAAGAGTACGGATAATAATTTATTCATAGATGAATGATAGACAACTCATCACTTTATCAGTCAGATGATTCACTGATCAGTCTAGTCATCCAAATTGAAGAATAAATAGTTAAATAAATGAAAGAAGGAAAAATGAATGAAAGATAGAAAAATGAATGAATAAATGAATGGTTTCCCGTTTCTGGAAATAGTTTATATAATGAAAATATTTAAATTTTACATACATACATACATACATACATACACATACATACACACACACACACACACACACACACAGATACACAGAAACATATAAGAAATGTTCATTACAAAACATGATACAGCCACTGGTACTGTTGAGTCAGTGCAGTGGTACTCACACTCAGACAAACACATTACATGTATTGTTGTTTGTATCAGGTGGAAGTCGTAGCTGGACCTATGAAGGTTCTGAGAAGGAGTACATCGGCAGTACCCCAGTGGTGACACTGCGCGAAGGCGTCAGTCCCATCCTCACCTCCAACATCCCTCACCTGCCACCAATCAAATCTAAAGTGCCACTGACACCAATACTCGACGTCAGCCGTGAACAGACACAGCAACACCTACCACTGCCTCCTATAGACAGTAAGTGTTGTAGTTATGATAGAAGTAATAATAAATCTTTATTAAATAATTTTGTGTCATTGTATTGATTGATTATATATATCTTTATTATATTTAGAGTTATGTAACATATGTTGCTGTCTACATACAATATTCTGTATTATAAATAGTTCTGTGTTATAAAATGACTCTGTCAAATCATATTTTAAACCCAGATATTTAGAATTATAAATGTTAGTGACATGTGCTGAAAATATATGTATTGCAAGCATGTTTATTGATTGTGTGTACACTGGTAATGCATGTGTTGATAATATAGGTTATTAATGTATATTATTGATAAAGTGTGTGTTGATAATATATGTGTTGATAGTGTATGTATTAATGGTGTGGGTGTTGATAACATGAGTTGATAATGTGTGATGATAACATATTACTAATATGTGTATTGATAATACATATGTTTATAATGTATGCATTAATAATGTATGTGTTGATAATGTATGCATTAATAATGTATGTGTTGATAATGTATGTATTAATAATGCATGTGTTGATAATATAAGTGTTGATAATGTGTTTTGATAATGAATGTATTACTAATATGTATGTGTTGATGATTGTTTCAGAACTGCCTCATGTAAACATTCTGTCACCGACTCCTCAACACACAATTTTGTCAGGAGTGTCTCCTTCAGTTGACAGAGTGGGCCAGGCTCCTAGTGAAGGTAAACAATTTGATCATTCAGATAATATTTTTACCTTGGTGACAAACTCATTATTTAAAGAAATGTTTTAAATATTTTTATTTAAAGTGAGAAAAAAAATAATTCTAAATGTTAATGAGCAAATTAGACATCAGTAAAGTAATTTATCATTAAAATGTAATTTTTTACATGAAATGAATTTATAGGTTTTTATTTATTCAGTATTTAATACTTGATAAAAAAAAAAAAAATAAAAAAAAAATAAATGAATAAAAAAACAAAACAAAACAATAAATAAATATAATAATAATTGTGATATTTAATAAGTTTTGTTATTTTCAGTTGAGGAGACAGGGTCAGAATGGGGTATTTCCTCAGTTCATTCTGAAAGAGATCGAGGTAAGACACTGAACAAAATAATCATATTTGAACTATTCACTTAATTTTTAAAACAATTTTACACATAAATAATTATCAAAAGAGATAAACATTTAAAGACATGCTCCTTATTACTTAACAAATAAATTTAATTTCATCCATAAAAGTTGACATAATTATCAAACTATATATCATCCTTAACCTTGGACCTGCTTTTGGCCTTAATCATGAAACTGACCTTGACATCCAGATTATAAACTTAATAACAAATAATATTACTGATAATTACATTTATTTTGTTTTTCCAGGTTTTAGACATGTTTCTACTCAGTGGAAAGGAAGCCAGCAAAGCCTAAAGAGTTCCAAAAAGGGATGTAAGTATAAAACTCTTGTAACTGTAAAATATATTGAAATTCTCTTTTTTTTCTCTCTTTTAAATACAGGATAGAAATGTTCATATATATTTATATACAGACACACTTAAATAAATAAACAAAATAAACTAACTGAGAAACAAAATCAAGAAACACTAAATAAATTAATTAAACATTTAAATTATTAATTAAATTACTTATTGTTTAAAAGGAATTGTTCCTAAGGATCAGATGATTGTCAGAACGTGTTTCTATGGTAACTATTTTTTTGTAATGTGACAGTTAGAAAGTCACTGAAAATGAGATGCTGAGTTTTACTGTATTTCAGCACTTGTAGGTAGTGAGTACTCAGATGAGGAGGAAAGTGACCAGTCACTATTTGATAAAAGTTATCAGTCACTACTTATTAAAAAATACCAGTTACTTGATGGTAAAACTGATCAATCACAACTTGCAAAAAGTGATCAGTGGCTTCCAGACAAAAGTGATCAGTCACCACTTGATCAAAGTGATCAATCACAACTTGATAAAAGTGGTCAATCACAACTTGATCAAAGTGGTCAATCACAACTTGATCAAAGTGATCAGTCACCACTTGAAAAAACTGATCTCTTACTTGGTGATAAAGCTGACCAGTTACTAGGTCATACAAGTGACCAAGCATTACCTGACCTAGATGACCAGTTAGTAGGTGACAAACTTGACCAGTCACTCAGTAGCAGGCCAGGTGAAGATGTTGGTGCTGATTGTGAGAATAAATTTAAAACAAAAATCACAAATCTTTGTAACCAAGTAATGTTTCTACTCACAGACAGAATAACAGACACGTGGATGAGATAGCTAGTTCAACACATGTAGTAAATTTAATATTTCTTCTTAATTCCTTCCTTTTCATTCATATAATTTTTCTTCATAATCCCTTATTTTTTATATATAAATTTTCTTATTTTTTCCTTTTTTTAAATTCATATAATTTTTCTTTTTAATTCTTTATTTTTATTTATATATTTTTATTTTTGAGTCATTGTTTTTTATTCATTTCCTTATTTCTTATTCATATAATTTTTCTTTTAATATTCCTTGGTTTGTCATATTTGTTTCATCTAGTAATATTTTATGTTTCCATACTTTTTTCTCCTTCACTCATCCATTCATGATTCCTCCAGTCTGTCTGTACTTTTCTTTGTTGCTCTTTTTTTTTTTCATTCATCCAAACATCAATCTATATTTCAATTAACTTTAATATATATATATATTATTAATAAGAATTATTATTATAATACAAAATAAAGAAGTTACAGAATTTCTAATAATACAAAAGAAAATAATTTACAAGCAAATTAACATTATTTCTTTTAAAAGTGTAACAAAACCTGTTAACATCGTAGACAGTTTCACACTAAACATTACTTAATAACACAACTGTAATAAATCTTCTCTTCAAAATAAATACTAATATTTTAGTCAGAATCTGATTACACATATGTCTTAGTCACTACATTTTTATATTATTTGAATTTTATTAAGAAATATTTAAATATTTATTCATTTTTGATAAAAATATAAATAAATGTAACATACAGACTTTTCATAACAACAGTGACAAATTAAAAATATATGTCACAGGTTCTGTAATTTAATGTTTAATATTTCATACACAGGTAAAAATTATTATATACATACAGAAAATAATTATTTAGTTTTATCATGAATTATGCTTTAGCTCATTAGTTATTATTGATGTTGTTGTCGAAGATGATGATGTTGTTGTTGTCATTATTATTATTATTATAGAAGTTATTATTGTCATTATTTTTGTAGTTATTATTATTGTTCTTATAATTATTATTATTATTACTACTATGATTATTATTATTATTATTAATATTTCAAATTTACAGTACCAAGAAATGTTCAGTTTGTGTAGAGTGAAACACTGAGATAAATACAGATATTAAATATATTTGCAATTTTGTTTTCATACAATTTCATAAACTTATTCTGAATTATTTCATGAAGTTTGATAAAATCATCATAAATCTGTTTTATCTTTAACATTATGTTGATCATTAAAAATACTGACAATGAACTGTTATCTCACTGTTATATACTTCACACAGCTTCAAAGATTAATTATCTCCCTTGATGAATTTCATGTTCTAACCAGTGTTCCTTGTGCCTCCCACTGTTTTTATCTCTGCTGGAAATGTCACACAAAAGATATCTTGATTTTAATGGGGAAAGAAATCTTAATAATTTGTATAATGACTATAAGCGTGTGGATAAAATATAAATATTTGAAATCAGTATGAGAATAGCTTAGTGTAGTCTAGTTATAGCAAACTGTGTTTTTCAGCGGGCAGTGTGATAGGTGAGTCTGTGAAAGGCAGTGTAGTCTGTGCTCCAGATGGAGAAATTGTCAAAGTGGGAGGCTCCATATTACCAGACACAGCATCGCTTGCTGGCAGCCAGACAGCCAGGACCGACCTCGACCGCGGCATTGGTTAGTTATCATCAGCTACACTGATCTTTTTATAATTTATTTGTTTGTTTGTTTGTTTGTTTGTTTTTTATCTGCTTATTTCTTTATTTATTTATTTTCTTATTTATTTATTTATTTATTTATTTTCTGTTTATTTATTTTATTTTAATTTTATTTTTTTTAATACTTGTTGGTGTTATAATTATCTTTATATGATCTTTTAAGAAATAAATTCTAAAAATTTAATATAGGATATAATTTTCTTAATATTAATATTTACCAAATTGAAATAAATAAAATAAAAGAAAAAAAAAAAAAAAAAAAAGAAAGAAAAAAAAAAAAAGAAAGAAAGAAAGAAAGAAAATAATTTTAAAATTAATTAAAGAAGTAAATAAAAATAAATAAATAAATAAATAAATAAATAATGAAAATTATTGTTAGACTTCAGTATACAAGTAAAGAAGTAGACAAAGATTTAAATAAAGTGTTGTTTGACTAGCAGGAGGCATGGAGGACACAGACGTCTCAGACAATGAGCCAGACATGTGGAAGTCGAGAGAGGATATTTTTAACATTCCATCAGAAGAGAAGTCTACCAGCACAAAAGAAGCAAGTCAGAAAGGTAAATATCAGTTTGATTTAACATGTGATATCTTATATATTAAGTAGTACACGACAAAATAAAACAGCTAAATAAGAGTTTTATTTAATAGTTAGTATAAACTTTATTGGAACAACATTAAATATGGTTTTATTTAATACTTAATATAAACTTTATAAAAGATTAAAAAAATAGTTAAATATTAATTTTATTTAACTTTTAACATAAAATTTACATAAATTAAAACAGTTAAATATGAGTTTTATTCAATACTTAATATAAACTTTACATAAAAGTAAAACAAAGTTAAATATTAGCTTTATTTATTACATAATATAAACTTTGCATGAAAATAAAACAGAGTTAAACATGAATTTCTTTTAATACTCAATATAAAATTTACATAAAAGTGAAACAAAGTTAAATATTAGTTTTATTTAATACTTAATATAACTTTTACATAAAATAAAACAAAGTTAAATATTAGTTTTATTTAATACTTAATATAAACTTTACATAAAATAAAACAAAGTTAAATATTATTTTTATTTAATACTTAAAATAAACTGCACAAAAATAAAATATTGTTAAACATCAGTTATATGTAATAATATAAATTTTAATAAAATAAAACAGTTAAATATTACAATCAGAGATTTTCTTTTTTTTTTTTCATTTAATATAAATTTTACATTAAAACATGTTCATTATATTATTTTTATTTAATATAAACTGTTAAATATATCAAAGTTAAATATCAATTTCATTTAATGTTTAATACCTTATATACTGACTAGTATAATATAAAATAAAACACATATAATCAGACTATTTAAAACAATGTTCAAGTATGCCTTTTATGGACACAATTTCCGGTCATCAAAGTTTTTAGTATTTTACTGTTCGTTGAAATCTGTGTTTCTATTATCTTCTGTGTGATAACTTTTATATCACCCAGTAATTTATATATGTAGTATGTTATCTTTTAGCTGCTTTTATTAACATTTACCATTTTATTTCATTGCTGCTTTTTCTTTTTTCTACTTAAATTCTGCAAAGAGAAATATTTCTGCATGAAATGTTCAAATAAAAATGTCTAAATTATTTTCTGGTTGTGAATTTAAATTGCCAAGCATTCAGTCTTGTTTTTTATCAGTTCACTTTCAATTTTTATTTTTTATTTTATTTTTTTATATATTTATGACATTTACAATTTATTTTCTGCAATAATTACAGTTTGAGAAAAACAAAATGTTTGGCAAAAATATTTCTCTTTGTTGTAGTTTAGTTTACATTAATTTTGTTGTTGTCTCTTAATATTTTCATTTGAGTGTATGATAGTGTGTCTCGTGTATATATGTGTGTTTGTGAGAGAGTGTGTCTTTTCATATGTATATGGCTGTATGTATATATATTTGTGTGTCTGTGAATATGTGTGTCTGTATATATATATATATATAAAAATATGAGAGGGTCTAAATATAACATGTGTATATGTTTATATATATATATGTGTGTATATATATATATATATATATATATATATATGCACATGTATATAAGTATGTATGTATGCATGTGCATATATGTGTATGTATGTGTATGTATGTGTATGTATGTGTGTGTGTGTATGTGTGCATGTATATATGTAAAAGAAACTTATTTTTACACTGTGGACTAATTACATTATGTAGATTGTTGTTTGAGTATATTTGACTGTTTTATCAAAATAGAACATGGTGACCATGCGTCCACTGATGATGGTTTAGGTGCAAGTTTCAGACTGGAACATGGGGATAAAAGTGATGGGGAGGGGGAGAGTTCTGCTAGAACAGGAACTGAGCTTGACCTGTTCCGGGTCACTCCTCAGTCAAAGTCGAAGCCCTCGCGAATGTCTAAGCTGTTGTCAGACCCATCAGGCACGCAGTCAACACTGCTTGTGTTTGAGGAGAAGACAGAGACGTCGCTGTCATCAAAGCAGTTTGACCAAGATGATGTCATTGAGGACGATGTTGAACTGCAAAGACGAACATCAAGTGAGTCACGAGGTAGTCAGAGAAAACATGGAGCCACACCTAGAAACCACAGTGAATCACATAGCGCTGATGTTGATGTGAAGATTGATGATGTTACAGTGGTGTCAGCATGGTCAGGAGAGAGCGATGATGACGAGATGAAAAAAGTAAAAAAACATTCTGCACTCTCGTCTAAAAGTGCAACCTATGCAGGTGACAGGAAAAGTGCAACTTCTGCAGATTTACCACACGATGAAGAAAAAAGACATTTGACAGTTTCTGAGCATGTTTCTAGAAGATCAAGTTATGATAAACAAGTTGACAGTCATGATGATGAGGTAAATCTTCACAAACTGGGTTCCGAAGTTGATGACAAAACATCAACAGTTGATGTGAAGAGTTTGCTGGGAAGTCACAGAACATCAGCTAAATCAGCTGCATCTGGTTACCATGGAGACAGACTGATCAGAGATGTAGAGGTAGCTGGAAGTGACAAGCAAGTGGACCCAGCTGACCATGAGGACCGGTCATCTTCTCCTGAATGGACACAACCATCACCTCTGTCCAAGTCTCCTGATGACTTCACATTTGTTCAGTCTGAGGAAGGAAATTTCAAAGAACAAACTTCAGAAGTGATAATAAATGACAGAGTTGCAGATGAGATTTCACTCGCAGATTTGAAACTTTCCATCGATGAAGACGTCGATGTAACACAGCAGCAAGCCAACATGGCCGATGTCGTCAGACGTAAGACATCCACTGAGAAGTCGTCAGTGGTGTCTGGTCAATCGGACGCTCTCAGAGTGTCTGGATCTCAGATATTCAGCCCTCCCCCATCCCCTCCTCACAAACAACCTGTTTCAAAGACTCGTCCAGGTACACACACAGAGAAAGTTGTGTTAAAACCACAAATGTGTTAAATTTGACACCCTTGTCAGTACACTGTTTATGTGCTTTAACAATTTTTTTGTTTAACCTTGGATTCACAAAACACTTAAATAATAATAACATAATAATTATGAAGATGATGATAATGATGATAATAATAATGAAGATCCTAATAACAATAGTAACTATTGAGAATGATAACATGATGAAGATATTAATAACAATGATATTTATAATGATGATTCCATTAAAAATAAATCACAACAGTAATAATAATAATAAGATAATTATCAAGATAATCATCATGTGATGATAATTATGATAATGATATTAGGGATGATGATTATAATGATTTTAATGTATATAAGTGTTTTGTGTATCTCACAAGTGAATACTAACTTCTGATCAGTTTGTCTTTGTTGTTGTTTTTTTACCTCACAGTTGTTTTTATGTTATATTGTTACACAATGACTTTGTTGTTTCAGCTGTCACTTGTTTGATGTGTTAACTGACAATACACTTTTTTTCAGAGGCAGAATTTTATCTACACATATTTATATGGAGTGTTTGTTGTAACACACACACAGAATTAAATACACATCCAAATGCACAAACATACACACACACGCATGCGCACACACACACACACACACACACACACACGTTCAAATACATATATACATTCACATATATAAGTATACATACACACATATAAACATACATATACACATTCAGACAAAAAGACCTACAGAAAATAAACATAAATTTTCCACTTAAAATTAACTTTTAGTTATAATCAAAATACAATATGAATTTGATTAAATTAAAGCACAAGACATTTTTGTTTTATTTTTATTTTTTCAAATCACTGAAATAATCGCACCATTTTTGTTTATTAATTTAATATTTTATTAATTTAAGGTCATGTATTTAATATGTTGTATCACTTTCAAATGGAACTAGTATAATTATGTCAACTTCTAGAGTTTTAAATATCTCATAATTCATTAATTTTTAATAATAACAGTAATTAAAATAAAATTAATTACTTTGTATTCTTTATTGCTACTACAATGTGGCTTGATATCTTTTACAAATATTAGAATTATAATTTTTGTTATATTACAGTGACCTTTCAGAGTTATTTTAGTTTGTTTATGTACCATTGCATGATTTCTTATATTTAATTCAGTATTAATTAAATAGGTAAATTATTGTCTTTTGGTTGTAGTAAAGTATTTTGAATGTAGATTTTCTTTTATTTCAGAAATCAGGATGGTAAAATATATTTAATTATAATGTATTGTATTTTATTTTATTTTATTTTTTTATTGTTACTATTATTATTAGTAGTATTTTGTACATCAATATAATCATTTATATTTATTCATTCCTTCTATCTTTCTTGCTTTTTCTTTGTTTCTTTAACAAAAATTAGTATAAAATTCTCTGTTACAGTTTTTATTTGGGGCCTGTTTTGTATTTCAGAATCTGCAGAATCAGAGCAGATGATTGTGGATGCACTCACTGGGCATGCTCAGAAAATCGCTGCCAAGGTTTTGAGTAAAGTGGAGGCAGGCAGAGATCTGGAAGCTGACATCAGGGTAAAGTCCAGACCAAGTCACTCACAGTGTAACAGAAATATCCAAGAAATAATTTTAAATGTTTTTAACAGTATATATTGACTATTAAGTTTTATTACATTTGTGATATTAAGTTTTATTAATATGAAATAATATTAACACTAGAATGATTTCACATTAAAATATCTTTTGTTAGGAATTTATTATTATTATCTTTTTATTTATGTAAATTTTTTTTAATTATGTAATTATATGTGTACAATTGTAAAATTTACATTACTTTAAATGTGGATAAATAAATAAATAAGTAATTAAATAAATAAATAAATAAATTATACCTAATGAAAAAATTAATAATATGTTTCAGCCACAACTTAAAATTACAATATTAACTTTAATGACATTTTAATTGCATTTGTTAATTAATTAGAAGAGATATCAGAATTAGATTATTTGTTGTGTGGACATTAATATTCAGAAACAGGTAAAAACCTAGCTGCCTGTTTCAATTAACCATTTAAACCCAAGCTTTTAACAAATACAATAAATAAAAAATAAAACATTTAAAAAAAAAGAAGAAATAACAAAAGAAAACAAAAACAATGGCGCTGTTAATATTTTGACCATCTTGCTCACATCATATCAGTAGATATCAGGCCGAGAGTTTGTAGGAACAATAAAAGAATGTTGCAAATTTCAACCATTTCCAACATAAATACTTGGGAGCTTGGATCCAAAGGTTTAATATGTGACATAATTTTCAGTTAACTGTTTTCTTGTTAATTATTACAGCTTACAGTAGCTGATTTTTATAAAAGTAGTTATGTATTTATATATTTAGTTATTATTTGTATATAATTTTAGTTATTTATACATTTATATACAATTTTAGGTATTTAGTTTTTATTTATGTATTTAGTATTATATTAATATATTTATGTATTTATTTAGTTATTACTTAGTTTTGTAGCAGTTTGTGAAATTATTCATTTATACTGACTTCTTCATTTACAAGAAAATGGCAGACAATTATAATTATAATTTCTAGTGTGAGTGTGTGCATGTGTGTTTATGTGTGTGCTTGTATGGTGTTTATGTATTTGAATTTTGTATGTGTGTGTCTGTGCATTCACACGCAGGTGTGTGTGTGTGTGTGTTTGTGTGTGTGTGTGTGTGTATATGTGTGTGTTGTTCCCTGCCATTTTCTTGTAGCACACACATTTCTAAATGTAGATGTTATTAATTTTTAACAAACGCTGTTGAAAATATTTTAGTTTATCATATTATTTTTTATCTTACTTAATTCTGAATGTTTGAGGAAAGTGTTAAATTTTATTCAGATATACTTTTATAAAATTCTTCATATCAAATTCTTTATTCATCAATTCATTTCATATTTATTTATTTATTTATTTATTTATTTATTTATTTATTATTGTTTTTGTTATTATTACTATCAACAGCTTTTGTTAATATTTATAGCTGCAATAAATTGCTTGTTATTTATTTATTTATTTGTTTGTTTGTTTGTTTGTTTGTTTGTTTATGCTATGAAATCACCTGTTTTAGCAAGCAGCTGCCCTGTGGACGAAGGAACACCCCCCTCGAGTTGTATCCCGCAGTCAGTCAGTACAGGAGTTTATCAATACTGTAAGATCCAAAATGGCTGCCCACATGACAACATTTTAACATGAGTTATTTTATCCCAGATTTATTTAACTTAATTAATTACTTTCTTGATAATTTATGATAGAAAATAATATTAAAATGTAATAATAATATTAAATTTCAGATTAAATGTCAGTAAAAAGTTTTATATTTTAATTCTTTCTTAATTATATATTTATTATGAACAGAAGACCACTTTTTAAAATCCTGTGACAAGCAAAAATATTAACTACACTGAATTATACATTATTTAATTAAGAGTGATTAATTAAAGTTTCCTTGGTTTTGACAAAAGGAGAAATTACTGACAAAGGTACTATATTTAAAATACAAAATGTTATTAAAACACTGTATTACATCAGCGTATTAAATATTTTTATCTCTCACAGAACTGTGAAATAAAATTGTAAATGAAACAAAATCATTACCTATAATTTAGTTTTTTTATAATTTTAAAATTTTTTTAAATTACTAGAAATTATTTTATTTGCTTCAAGCTCTAGTTGTAAAATTATTATTACTGCATTTTTGTTTTAGCTAAACTACTAACACATTTTCAGTGCTGTATTTAAAAATAAAATTTTTACTTAATTGAGAGGCTTTTGATAGAAATAACAGCTACTCCTTCTTATAAAACAGTAAGATTTATTTTATCCTACATTTTCTATTAATTGTGATTTTGAATTCAATGTATTTTTTTATTATCAAGTAGCTATACTAATTTGTTAAATATCTGGCTTATCTAATCGATTCATTCAGTAACATGTCTGCACAGTGTATATTACATGATATATTATATTTTGAGTTTCTAAGAGGTAATTAAAATATTTGAAAACAGGAAGCAGTTGAAGAAATCACAAGGCACAGAGCAAATAGTGCTGCCCCCACGGCGCAGGAATACAAAGATTTGATTCGTCAATCCCTGACAACAGCAGGTAAATTGTTTTATACCTGATACATATTAGTTTTCCAAAAATAAACAAACAAACAGATAAACAAATATAATAACAGTATGAACAGTAAGGAAGATCATTATAGTCATCATTATATTAATAAACATCTGTGACAATTATAGTAAACACACACACACACATACACAAACACACACACATGCACACACAAACATATACACTCACAAATATTCCTACATACATATCAAAAGCACAACTGATAATATAGGTCCATAATTTTATCTGTCTATCTATCTATCTATATATATTGGTATGAATTCCTAATTAGAATTGCTTTCTAGTTGCCATGGTAGCTGGTAAGGAACCAAATGCTTTTCCGTTTGATGCTGAGGTCAGTCCAGAGCTGCTGGACGCACTGGCCAGTCAGTCACTGTCACCTGACGACATCGAGATCGTCACGGACGATGAAGGGAGAAACATCATCCGATCTAAGAGTCACATGCTAAATGAGCTGGGCGGAGTCAAGGAAGGTCACATTTACATATCAGGAGGTCAGCTGCAAGTCAATAATTTAAGATTATTAACTATGTTTTAATAGAGTTGTATCATTTTTGTTCTTATTGTTGTATCTTATATGTTCTTCTTGTAGTATCTTTTCCAGTTTCTGTTCTAGTTTCAGCTGTATTGTTGTTTTGTTTCAGTTGTATCTTTGTTATTGTTTCATTGTATCTTTGTTCTAGTTATTGTATCTTGTATATTCCTATAGTATCTGTTTCAGTCATATCTTTTTTATAATTCTTGATGTATCTTGTATGTTGTTTCATGTTGTACATCATCTTGTTTCAGTTGTATCTTTATTCTAGTTTCTGTTGTATGTTGTTCTTGTAGTACCTATTCTAGTTTCAATTGTATCTTTATTCTAGTTTCTGTTATATGTTGTTCCTGTAGTACCTATTCTAGTTTCAATTGTATCTTTGTTCTAGTTTCAGTTGTATCTTGGTTCTAGTTTCAGTTGTATCTTGGTTCTAGTTTTAGTTGTATCTTTGTTCTGTTGTATCTTTGTTCTGTTGTATCGTTGTTCTGTTTTCGGCTGTTTGTTGTTCTAGTTGTGTACTGTTATTGCAGGGAGTACATCAGACAGGTCTCTCAAGAAAACAATCTCCATCCCGTCAGAGCGAGGCTCTGCTGCAGATGTTGGAGACTATGATGTGATCAACTACAACAATGCTGATGTAGTGTCAGACAGGTTAGTGTAGTCACATTATCTACACAGACTTAACACAGAAAAAGCATTTGTAGTATCTGGCTGTCATCTGTCTATCTGTTTTTGTATCTGTCATTTTTTCTAACTATTTATCTATCAATCTGTCTATCTGTCTATATACCTACCTATATATCTATCTAGCTATCTACCTATCTATCTATCTATCTATCTAGCTATCT